>VYWZ01001828.1:0-25412 GCA_008711595.1 Fusarium xyrophilum
ATAGAATAGTATAGTATAAAGAATGTAAGTTAAGGGATAATATAAATAATTAATACTTAAAAAGCAATTTTTATATATATTTAAAAAAAATTTAAAATTAAAACCAAAAAATAAATATAAGAAAAGTAAGAATAAATATAGGGAAAGTAGAAATAAATATAAATACAAAAAAGTAAAAATAAATAAGAATAAAAATTAATACTTATAAGTATTAACTGTTTTGCTTTATTTAATATAATCTTAGTATTTAAAGACTTTTAAACCCTACCTCAGTAGTTAGGTATATTCTGCTAAGACTGCTAACCTCCAAGCTCTCTAATCCGGGAGTGACATGGACGCGCAGCTCCTCTTTTCTTGCATGTGTCCCCTCAGCAAGTTACTCTTTTCATCATATCGCATCAGCGCTATTCTCCGCTCGGCCTGCTCCCTTAGTCCCTTCGAGGCTGTGGTCGCTTGTGCTGCTTTGCTGTTTGATGCGAGCGTCTCGTCTCGCCTCGTCCGCTCCCTGTCTAGCTTGGTATGGTTTGGTTATGGTCCCATCCCTCCCATGGATCTCATACATCACCTTAACAACCAGGTTCTCCTTGTCCTTGCCCGGGAGTTCCCCTCATGCGACGCCGACTTTCAAATCAACTCCGCCAAAAATGCCATGGATCTTTGAACTCGACTCCACCTCGTCCAACCTCCCCTCTCTCTCTCTGGTACTCTCTTATTCTCTTCTATTCTCATATCATCGAGCTTCTTTCTTATTCTCAGTCCTCTTTCTAGATCATAGAATAAGCAATCAACCAACTTTACGAATACATACTCCTCCACCCTGTATATCGCGAAGCTTCAGCTTCAGCTCCATCCTTCCTCGCGACTGAATAGAAAGACGGGACAATTCGTGTTTGACGGCATGGAGGCGTTTATGTACCAGTGAACGGTCGTTTCTGCTTGTTGAGGCATCTCACAAGCTCTCTTACGAGCAACCAGCCTCCTCTCCTTCCGATATCATCTCACGAGCAAGGAGTTGAACCAGTTTGGCCCAATGGGCAATGAACTATCCGCCGAATCCCCTCACGGGCATCGGAAACTATCCAAGCCACCTCACTGCAGCCAGGCATCTGCAGCTGGTTTGCCATACACTGCTACTGCTGTGACACCCCATCGTGAGCACTTCTCCAACTCGTATCTGGTCGGATCGCTGCCGCCTGCTCCCAATAAGGCTTCTACAACGAGAAGAGTGGCGCCTGGGCTCGGTATAGCCGTCCCAGCTGGTGACGCGTCCAGCCCTGTACAATCACCTACATGTAGAGACCCCATGCGCGATTTGAAATCGCGTACGCGGTCTATTCAGTCAGAGCAGTCTCCTATACTGCCAGCTTTCGTCAACAGCTCCAGGGCCAGCTCTATCGCTCGGGACAGCAGCTACCGCACACTGACGCGCGCTGATAGGTTTGTGCAACATGTCTCCATGTCGATAAATAGAGCTAACTGCCTGGAAATAGCATGCCTGTTGCAGTACGGCGTGGCTCTGCAAGCTACGATACGAGAGCTGCCGAGGCCAAGAAGCTTCTCAATGCAAAGGAGAAGCTCCCAAGCCAGCCCATCATCTCCAAGTCCAACAAGCATTTTGATGAGCCTGGTCAGGATGTGACGGATGATACCAACAACGCCACCCAATCTGCAGGTTCGTCCATTGGCAGAACAAATTCAGACGTCTCTCTTTACATGCCAACGCGCCGCCGCTCGGTCGCTCAAACTCCCGGCATAGCAACTAGAGCTCATCATTCCAACCCCCCTGTCTCAGCCAAGTCAAGTTTCCGCAAGAGTCTTCCAGCTACGCCCTCTCAGTTCAGACACAATTCGATAGAATCTGGCATGGCAAGACGCATGTCAATGCCGACAACAATCCCTTCCCAGACACAATCCACGGTCCGAGCCGTAACGCCGGTCGAAGCTGACTATAAACAGCTAGGTGGTATGAAGTTTGGATCCCTACGCATCACAAATGGGGCCCCCGGAACTTCTCCAATGCCTGAGGATGACGTCAAACAGCAAGGGGCTTCTGAGTCGGCACTAGCAATCCCTCGTGCGGAATACTTTTATGAGCAAGCCAAGAACCCGCTCAGATTGTTGAACCAGGGCTCGACCATGACAGAGACCCATGAGCTAATGACGGGTGAGAGATCACTCACTTCTCGAGTCGCGAGCTGTGTTGCCGAGTGCTCGAGCGATGCGGAAAAATCTAGAACAGGCGATGGCGGAATGTCTGGGAACGGGAATGCAGTCTCATTTCCGGTTGCTGAGGTTCTGGATGTAAGGGAAGACCCAAATGCAAAGCCCGATCCCAAGAAAATGCAACTTGGACTCGAAAACAAAATGCTTAAAGGATTGTCAAGATCTGATAGTGGCTTCATTCCAAGTCCTTCATCGGAGAAAACCCAACGCTCTGCGTCTCGAGTCGACAGTGGTTACAGTTCCAATGTCTCTCTCCGGTCATTGCCCAGCCTGAGATCCGGTGTCACGGACAAGAACACCATGGCCTCCGAAAAGCTTGACGTGGACATGTCCGGGATATGTTCGCCCTCGGATTCGAATTCGACTCGAACTTCTTCCTTAGTACCTTCTCAGACACGTAACCGACTGCCTATCCACCTCGAGGTCCCGTTGTCGTCGACAGATGATGATACCTCTTCGACTTGTCCAACGAGCCCCTTGAGTCCTGCTAGTCGTCCATTCTCGCCATTTAGTCGTGGTAGCCGCATGCGCCTCTCTTGGTCGAAATCAAACAAGGGTTTCGAGCCACGGGTGTCGAACACTGCGACAGCGCCGACCGTCCTTCCCACAGGAGACTTTCAGGAACAGCGACCTTCACCAACCGCAGACGTCAGTCGTGGTGGCAGTAAGATATACAGATTCCTGAATCGCTCTCGCAAGAAGGGATCTCTAAAGAAAGGAGAAGTGACTACCATCGAACCGGACGTCACTACCGATCCTTTAGGACTAAAGACAGGATCCATACCTAAACCTAACCGGCCTTCGCTTCGAAAGGAGCCGAGTAAGGACACTCTACATACTATTATGAGTGTTGGGAGTCAGGCCGCGATCGGTGGTACAAGGCGCGGGGAGGACGTAGCGCGAGGGGTCAAGAAGACCGTCGGCAAGAAGATATCTCGACGTCAATCGTGGCGCCAATCCATTGCTCAGTTATTTGGTTCTCGAAGCGCGGACGCCAGCCCTGCCTTGAGTTCCATACCTGAGCCTGAGCCCACACCGAGGCCCCCATCAACTGCTATGGAGCTTACTTCTCGTTCTTTCAATGCGGCTCCCCGCCCTCGAGCTGTGAGCTCATGGTCATCTCGTCCAGCACCAAGAAAGGCTGCCAGTAGCTCTGGTAGCTTAGGTCCAGAGATCGGGAAGATGGTTAATAAGTCAAACATACAGGAGAGCCGCGACAAGCCAGAGCTAGCCCGTCTTCGCACGAATGTTTCCGCACCTAACTTGTCAGCGAAACGTCGGTCATCCCCGAGTCCATCTGCGCTTGAGATGGATCAGACGCTGCGAACAAAGACCTCACCGCCTGTGAGTATGCAGAATCGAGGTAGTAAGCCTCCCAAAGCAAAGTCACAGGCGCACAACCGAGCCATGACACCTTCTTTCCCTATTAACTCCCGTCCGAGCGCTAGTCGTCGACTCTCGTTACCCCAAGATTATGGGCGAATGACACCACACGGCCGTCAGAGCTCGCATGGCCGTACCGAGTTACGCAGCTCCAGTCGAGGCATGGCCATGAGTCCTACCGCGGGGTTAAGCTCCCAGCAAATCAATGCTGTTCAACACTCCAGAGTTTTGTCATACTCGAGTAATGGTACGCAACAGAGTGGTTCTGCTGCCCAAAAAGTCAAGTATCACCGGCGAGTATCAGCACCTGTGCAGCCGCACCAAATCGCCAACATGCCGCGCTCTCGGAGCAGCACTACACTTATACAGATACAGCAGCAGCAGATGCATCAGCAACACCAACAACGACGACCTCGAACATCTGTTCAATCATGGGCTCCAATGGATATGCACAGCCTCAATCAGCAACTGCAGCAGAACTACATGATGCAGAATCAAGCGCTTGTCTATGGTACACCGAACATGGTTCAACAACACCCAAACAACTACGTTACAAGCCCAGTCCCAAATCATCATGTGCACGGTAGGCAGGGTTCCCAGGGTGGGATATACGTTCAAGATCTCCCTTTTCGGGTCCTCCACAGCTATAACTCCCCAGCATATCGAAACGTTCCTATATGGAGCCAGTAGCTTAGAGCCTCAACAGCTGGCTCGCCTAGTTCCTTGATTTCATCGAGATACCATATAAGATGGAAATAGTTTACAATTTCATTAATTCTTCTACTGCTTGGCGTTTTCGGGTAAAGGCAGCCTTTCCTTGGAGTACTGGAATTGGCCCACAGCGTCCACACGCATTCCTTCGTACATTCATTCAATCAGTCACACACCGTCTTTCATTCTAAGAAATTGCATGTACATTTTTACAAGCACGTGGAAAGTGTTATCAGACTTGACAGCTACATCCTCCAGGGCTGAAGCTTGTGTTAATCTTCGTAATTTGTTGTCTTTCCAGGCGATGTATGATTCAATATGCTACCCTTACTATCTCACAGCGCATCGTAGACCCGTACAGGGAGAGGCGTCGATGTGAAATGCAATTTTCATAGTGCAATACCATTTAATGGCTTGGTGTCTTATCTTCTCCCTTGAAACCATTTGACTATCGTGTGTACCAGTATGAACTAGTCCAGATAACCTCATGACAGACGGTAGACTGAGCTGGTTCGCTCTTCCGTACACCTGCCCATCTAGTGCTTGCTTTTGGCCCTGCTTCTTGTGGGTATAACCTGGAAAGCTACGGCTACGAGATAGGGGTCGAAGAAAGGGATTAGTTGGGCTGATATTAAGCATCCCCATGATTCCGGACACAGCCTCACACAGATCGACAAGAGGATCCAGCTAGAGTGACGTAACATTCGACGACACGTTACTGCCCGACTCTCGATATGAAACAAATCAGCAGACGAGACCACGAGAAAGGATCTGAGTGGTTGGTGAGACTTGGTTTATAGGAAGCGAGGTTGGCGATACAGTATTTGCGCTGGTCCGACTATCGACAAAGCGTGACTACATAGCAAAAGTCCTTCACACCATCATACATAAGCAAGGAGGAACTTGGTGACAGGTCACACCTCCACACAAACCATGAAGGGCCACAGGGGCAGAGGCCTTAGGAACACTACCACGATTCTCAGACAGTTGTCGTTTTAGTACGTGGGGAGATGGAGGTCTAGCATGATACCGTAAGTTAAGAAGAAGAGATAACCTTGACAACATGTCGTAGAGGGTGGATTTCTAATGGCTATAAGATCATCTGGGAAGCAATAGCATGAGGACAATATGGAGACGGATAAAAAGCCCAAGAACTACAGAGTAAAGAATAGGTAGATATCTTCCTTGAGGTATGATTGGCGATCCAGGAAGACGGAGGGTTTTTTGGCATGGCGTGCCGGGGCAATCAGGTTCTTTGGTGGGTCGATGCTATTTTTGAACGGGTACGTATCTTTTTAGGGGACATCCCATGCATCCATGCGTGCGTGATGCCCGTCTCCCCATCGGACGACGCCAGCCTCCCATTTATTGCTTCGTCTCTGATGGAGACAATGCTGTAATTTCGTTGACAAGACCCTGAAAATGAACTATGTCATAATGATGGGCCAGGGCCTGGAGGGAGCCGTTTGTCCATGGCGTCTACGGATAGGCCTCTACTGACATGTGTTTGTCTCCATGTGAGCAGTTGAGTGCAGAAGGGTGATGACGACGACTCCTAGAGGGTTGGTTGACAGGGGTGGGATACCCATTCGAGATGGATGATATGGCGCGTTGATTTGAAAGCTGTGAAGAGTACAGAGTACAGCTGAGTAGATCAAGGTGAGCAACAAAAGGCTTCATGAAGGAGCCAATGCGAAGTGGAGGAGTCGGAAATGTCCCATTCATCGTATCGTCGGTAAATAGGTACCTAACTGGTGTCTCCCTGTCAGGAACAACAGCGCACTTGCATACAAAAACAATTCTTATGTATCATTCAGGGGACGGTGCAGAAACAGAAACAATACAGAGTAGATCGCCCCAAAAACTGGCATAGACAGGCTCGTAGTTGAATCGGTTAGTGACATCTACTGAGATGGCTTTCTGACTGAAGTTCCCTAGTTCCATATCGGCACGGGCAACCTTAAAAAAGTAAAAAAATGAGGTGGTCTTAGGCGGCTCTTTAGGTGAAGTTTTGGCGCATGTCACCCAAACGCAGCCGACCTCAACAGTGGCCTGCCCAGTCTGCTAGGGCAAGCACAGCCTCCATCCAGTACCACTGGATCCATGCAGGCAAGGCAAATACGAGAAGACCTCACAATCTCTGACCCATCTTTCCATTCCATCCATCCTTCAAGTTACCCATATTTTTTCTTTGTCTGCCTGCCCTTGTCCCTTTATAAGACTCGCCTCTCGTCAGTGCCGTCACACAATCTTTACTCTCGTGACTCCATCCACCTCCGTATTACTCACTCTCGCTTTTCTGTCTTTGTTATCTCCTCTATCGTTTAATTTGACGTCGTATCCCAGCTCAGCCTTGGCTCGTCGATCTCACTCTCGCTCACGCAACTCATTTGGCATCAAACGATTCTATCTGCTGCAGATACAGAAAAAGTCTTGTTATTCTTCGTCTCACGCCTATTTGTTCAGGTAGTCACAAACGACGATTTAACACATCTCTCGATTACGGATATCCGGGGTTTTCACTTGGCTGTGTATCGATCTCGAACTTTGCGTCAGCGATCAGTTTAAAGCGCCATCACGCCTTCGTTCCCCTTAGTAGTTGCGAGCCAGGACGACAACCTCTACATATCTCAGCTAGCATATCCTGCCTACCCAGTCCACCATTCTTTTCGCGAAACACTCCACAACCTCACTCGCCATGTACATGACACGCCTTGTAAAGCTGCTAATGGTAGCTCTTGCTGTCGCTTGTGCCGCTCAGGCATCATGGATTGACCTCAACAAGATTCACTTGCGGGAGCGTCGACTCGTCCGCAGAGCAAGCCCAAGCCAGTCCGACGACTCCCAACCAAGCGCAACTGCACCTCACAGCAACCCTTCAGCTACTCAAGCAATCAATCCTGCTCCTACTGATGCAGCTGAGCCTACCTCGGACAAGTCCGCCAAAACCGACGCTGAGGCTACTCAGGCTACGACCGACCAAACAAAACCATCTGCCACTGACGCTGAGCCTACCAACAACGATTCTGCAAAGACAACCGCTGCTGAGGCCTCTCCCACAAACGCTTCTCCCACCAGCAAGCCTGCCGAGAAGTCTAGTGCCGCTGATACCAAGCCCTCCAAGACAGCCGCTGCCACACAATCTGAGGCTACCGACAACGTCGAGTCATCGGCTTCTGCCACTGACGCCAAAACTGCTGCTCAGTCGACAGCCAACTCCCCAGCAGCCACCAGCACCTCCAGCAACAACCAGAACAGTGACGACATCAGCAGCACCGGCAGCGAGAACAACGATAAGGCTTCCAGCACTGCCGCCGAGAACACCCGAACTACCGCTAGGCCTGTTACCTCTACTCACGTCGCCGTCGTCACAATGACGAACAGTGATGGTAATCTTGAGACCATGACCACTACGAGTGTGTCTACGTCAACACCTGGTCTGAGCGACGGTGATGACGACGGAAGCTCTTCGGGCATGTCGGCCAAGACCCGCAACACAGTTGTTGGAGTTGTTGTTGGTATTGGTGGTGCAATTGTCGTTGGTGCACTCGGCCTCGTCGCCTGGCGAATTTGGGGACGCAGGAAGCACCAAGAAGAAGCCGATGGTCTCATGGACTTCAACGAGAATAATAGCCGTCCTAGTAGCAACGGCCCTTATCACAGCGTTGAGAAGACTGAGTACGGCAGTGTCGGGAGCTCAGGGCCTCAACGCAGCCCATTCCAATCCACGCTGGACACTTATCACCAACCAACGCCCGTGAACGCCTCGTCCAACTTTTAACGACGGAGTCTCATCATTTCTTTGCGTCATCGATAAAAAAGCATTCTCTTTTCCTTTATTTTCCACATATTCCACCATCCATTTCGATGGAGGTCATCGACGTCATAAGCGTTTCGGACACGAATATTTTTTCGCAGGGGGTCATGTAGAAAGTGCTGTACGAATTTGATAACGAAAGTCACGGCTGCAATCGTCTTAAGCAGCATATATTCCTGGGTCCCAAAACTTTGCGGTATTTTGGGCGAATCATTTGCAGCATGCATGATCTGGTGCGTGGGTTCCAGGTTTTGAGTTGTCTGGTCTTGATCATACTGCGTATAACATATACTTCTTGCCTCTCGCAGCCACCAGGCCAATCATCCGCTTCGCGATGGGATTGTTGCATGTAGAAACTCAATTAATAATAACTTCAAGCCTGGCTTGCATAATGCGTTCTTGAGGTCGAGCATGAGTGAGGTGGATCTTTACGAGCGTACTTGAGGCAATGTTTCTGCAAACATGCGATGATGTTGGTAATTGTTGATTTGACAGTGCCTTTATTGTCTCTGGGGTTGATGCTAAGGGCTTTCTCCTGCGATGAAGGCTATGTCGTGTGATACGCACTGTAGTGAGGGCTTTGCTCTCTCATATTGATCGATCTGACGTCGTAGACTTCGTGGGGACTGCATCAAGTAACTGATAATGGTACAAGGCATCAGACTTCACTTTATGAACAACGAAAATACCACTTGCTTCTAGTGTTCGAGGTCCATCCGAATATATCATGCATTTTTTCACGCTACGCATCTAAGTTCGTTGCTTATGTGGCACTGTGTTATGAATCGGTTTGACGGCCACTGAATTTTGGTATGAAGGTGGAACAGTAAATCCCTTGGTTGAACGTCTCCTGCTCATGGACCGTGAATGCATCCTGGATTCGGACTCTTCGTTTGCGGCACATGCCTCACTAAGGAAACCAGGCAAGTCTAATAAAGAGTGAGCATATTGAATAGGCTCAGAGGTACTTTCAATATGATGGACCATAACCACACATTGGTGCCAAACAGCGTGTTGGATCCGATATAGGGTAAAGGCACAAAATTTAGGCTGCACCAGACTCAGCTCACATCAAGCCTAGCATAGAAGTTCCTTGTAGGCCTGAAGCGGAAAAGCCGACAGCCCGGGTTCCTGAACTGGCATTCCAAAGGTTAACGACGGTAGAGGCCCAAGCTAGCTCAAGGTACGGGCGGGTGCGGCCCCGACCTTTTTAGGGGTCCTAGTGGAGAGGTAAGAAGAAAAGAAAGGGGCAAAGAATTGACTTTCAATTCCTGATATCTCAGTACGAGAAAGGAAGGGTTGGAGTTAGATGGGTATGGCTATTATAAGTAAACCTCTCATTCCGTTGGTATATCACGATGATTAGTACATAGTTACGAGGTAGGGCTGGCTTGGTAGGTGGTAGTATGATGAGTTGTCAAACCTGAACCTGACCTAAACTCCGGGGAAATGATTGACCTCCGTCGACTTATCCCAAGATGGATGGGGACTGTGCAGGCATGTTCATCCTCGAACCATGGAAGAAGAAATGGAAGAATATCGGAGCCCGGGCTCAACAATCATGTCGTGTACCGACACAGTCGTATACGGCCAGCAATGCAATACCTGCTGCTCCAATTCGAAGGCAATAAATGACGAGAAAATGAAGAGAAGCATTAGTGACAACGAAGCAACCGACCGGCAGTGCTCGACCAGTTGTCGTGCTCTAGAATGCTGAAGACGGGTCGTGTTGAAACTGCTAGTCAGGTATATAGGAAAATGATGAATGATACACTATCAAAGCGCAATTCGCAATGCAGACAAAGGTATTCCTTACCAACCTTTCGTCTGTCGAGTTCTTCGCTTCGAAATTCTTCCAAGATGCCAGGGGTCCGTGGCGAAATTACGTCGTGGCCAGTGCGGGTACCGACTAGAGCGGGTCTCATTACAGAATAGCTCCCTCTGAAAATGTCCCCTGTGAAAGAGCTACAGCGATTCTCCCAAGTGGCCAACTGTTCAGTCCTTGTGCTCTACAGCGTCACCAAGAGGGAAAAGCTGAGCCAGCACACACGCCCAAACTTGGAAGTGGCCGCCGACCAGCGCAGGTACGAGAAAAAAAACCACTGACACCAGTGCATGTGAAGGAGACAGACGGTACTCGACCCTCTCTCTTGACTCTAGTCCAAGTTAGCATGAAGTTTTGAGCTGCCTTGTCCACTCATTATCAAACAAAGATCCCGAGGGCTCATCTAATCTCATATCGCGCCGCTCGAATGAGAGACATCTTCAATTTGCTGTACTGTTCCTCTCTCACGCATCTTTGCCCTTTTCCTCCTTCTTCCCGTTAATGCTGGTCGCCCAACTTTGCAACTGACAACATTCCCAAAAACCCGATGTGTCCGGCCGGCATCATCCTTTTCTCATCTTTGCTGTCTTCTGGTCACTCTTTTCTTCTTATGAAGCTCTTTTCTTAGGTTCTCGATAGACACTTTTTTTTTTCTATTACTGTATTTCGCGCGACACCCCTGGAAGCCAGTTTCCACACCCCGGAAATTTCACACCTAAATAGCTCTCGAGGCAAACCGTCATTCCGTCCGCCCCCTTAAAGTTGGACAACGCGTCGCGTGGTATTCAAATATTTCTCGACCGTTAGGAAATACCGGCCACGATTACGGTTTCGTAAACCTGTGTCCCCTCCCTCAGGCCTTCGAGATCGGCTTTTCAACTGAGCGACCGACCTTGAGAGAAAGGACTGGCTCTATTTGAGACTCAGCTGCAGACATATTCTTAGTCTGCACTGATCTCCCTGGGTAAGTAGACCGAAACACATTTTCCTTATTTTGGTCTTGGACATGTATGAGCTGGCAGAACACACATTCATCTCCAAACGCCACTGCATAACTCACAGTTGCTGACCGGGTCTGCCCCCAAACAAACAGGCCGCTGTAAAGACGTCTTCCACAACGTTATCGGCTGCTCCTCCTGGTGCATCCGCACAGGACGGTCACGGAGCTTCATATTCTCAATCCCGCCCTGCCTCACCGGCCTCTCCTGCACTTTCGAATACGTCAACTGTTGACGTCGAAGAGGGGATCGAGTCTTCACCAGTTCTTCCTCCGCTTCAAGCTCCTCAACTCCCGGAAAGAGCTTTACAATTTTTGAGGACACCACCTCCCGACGAAACCCAATTTGGTACTGCCAGCTGGGGCTCTCCCTATCCCCAGTCAGATTGTAACCTTCGTCGTCAGAGCTCTGGAAGTGAAGCTTCGGACGACTCTCCGATTCATCACTTGGATATCGAGACACCTTTCCTACGCCCAATCCCTGATCTGCTACGTTCACAGTCCGACCCCCGAGGCTCTTCGCTGAGTGCTGCCGCCGCCGTTCTCGCGAATCGTGCTCGACGGCAGACTCGTGGTCTTACCGAGGATTGGATACGTACACACACCACTGACGACCCAAACGAAGAGAGTCGACACTGGTTTAGTGACGAAAGTGGGAGCGAGCACTCGTCGGTGAGCGGCTCTGAACCTGGCTGGTTGGAAGAGGGCGAAGCGCGCACTCCCCGACCCGTTCAGAGAACAAGAGATCTGTCTCGAGAAGGATCTGGACACCATCCGCGGGCCAGATCTAGCATCGAGACTCTCCGACCAGGAGATTCTCTCAGTCCCAAAACGGGACAGAACAGCAGTATGGCGACCTCCGAAGCCGCGCCGGTAACGCACGATGCGGCGAGCGACAGGTCTCGGGCCGCCTCTACCCCGGATGTACCTGTCGCGGAAAGTCCCGAGAAGCGTGTCCCCAGTGCTACCGCCAATGGGGAGCCAGCGCTGCCTGCAACACCAATGAAGGGCACTCAAAAACCTCTTCCCAAAGAACCAGCACCAACGCCTCGACTAAAGAAGAAGGTACCATGGAGAGGCAAGAACATCATGGTTCTCATACCACGAGATACTGAGCGAGGCCAGCCTGGCCAAGCGCCCATGCCCTTACGTCAAGATGAGATAGAGAGGATGTTTTCATCATGGGAAGAGCTTGGATATGACATTTCAGGCTTTGACTTGGAAGTCGAGGGCTATCAAGTCGAAGGCACGGCGGATTCTCAAACCCGAGATTCCTGGCCAGATTTCGATGAGGTGGTTAGAGAGAGGGAAGAGCGCAGCTTCAAGGTTACTCTTCCTGATTTGAATGCTTGGAAAGACTATATGAATGAACTTCAGGAAGCGAAGCTGCGCGCTCTTGGTGTATCTTTTGGAGATGATGAGCCTGAGCAACCTTCTGTCTCTCCTGCAGCAACAGACCTCGGCCGACAACCCTCCGCCCAGTATCCCCCTCTTCCATTTTCTCCTCCTCTACCTACCTCATCGGCCTCCAGTAACCATGGTGTGCCTGGATTCCAACCTGGCCATTTCGTACGGCCCTCGACGCACAGCCCGGGTCTTTCCCATGGTGCCTCGCCACTCTCTTTCGGTGGTATGCCTGGTAAATTCAACCCGCGGCAATCCGTTTCGTTCCCTGCCAACAGCTCGCCCTTTGGCTTCCAACAACAATCTCCATCGGGTTGGCCAGGGCTTAACCGCCATGATTCACCTTCTCTCATGGGCATGATGTCTCCTCAGTCCCCCTTCGGAGCAGAGAACCCTGCCGCCATGAACCTGCACCAGCGTCACCAGTCTCTACAATATCCCATGCTGCCTCATCAGCAATTCTCATATTTGCAACCTGCTCGAAACTCACCTCGCCTGCAAGAGGTCCGCGAAGACGAGGAAGAACCTGCAAGCAAGAGCCCATCAAGGACGCCCGAACCTCCTCAGCAGCAGAACACGGATACCCTCCAGGCTGAGATTGATGATGCGGAGTACCATTTGGAAGAGCAGCTTCGCAACGAACTGGAGCACGAGGATTACAACCCCCAACCCCAAAACGAGCAACCTGCTACCCTCCCAGATCCGTTTGTCCCGGCTCATGGTCCTCAAGCATCTGGTCAATTCCCTGTCCAGGAGCGATTCGCCAGTGAACAATCTAAACCCCTGGTTCTGCATCATCCTCGACCTCACAGCCGCGGCCACTCTCTATCGCAGGGTTACTTCCGTGATCACAACGAGAACAGCGTCACTGCCGATGAGAGCAACCTCACCAAGTTCAGCAGTCTGAATGAAATCCCAGAGTCCCACAAACCTGATGATGCTTATGAGATTGAGACCAATCCCAGCAATCTGGGCACACCGGTCGAAGAATTTGATTTCCCTGGATTCGGTCACCAGAAGAACTTCTCAACAGCTAGCAACCCATGGAACGATGCCGGCTCAGTCGATAGTGGGAATAAGATGGATCGACGCCCCAGCCATGCCAGCAAACCCTCGCTGTCCAAGCTTAATGTGCAAGCACCTGAGTTCAAGTTCAACCCCACGAGTTCCTTCACTCCTGGTCAGTTTGACTTTGGCAGCAAGAGCGATACCTTCCAACCTGGTGCTAATAGCTTTGAACCGGCGGCTAGTACATTCCAGCCTGGCACAGGAAGTTTCCAACCCGGCGTAACTAGCTTTCAACCTGGCGCGAGTGCTTTCAGACCTGGCGCTAGTAGCTTCCAACCAACTGCCAGCACCTTTGAATATGGCAAATTCCAGGGTGCCAGTTTTGAGGCCCCTGGATTTCAGCCCTCAGTGTTCCACGCGAACACTCACATTTCTGATACGAACATGTTTACGTCACCTCCTGCGAAACAGCCTACACATCTTACACCAGCTAGAATCAACTTCAATGCTCCGGCTTTCTCCCCAGGTGAAAGTTCCTTTAGCTTTTCAACATCAGGTCCCAAATTCAACGTTGCTGCACCTACGTTCACCCCTCACTCTAATTCCTTTACAAGTCCAACCAGCCAGGGTCATGGCAGCATCTTTGGAAGTATTGACCTTTCTTCAAGTGATATGCAATTGAACAAGAAGTCGAAAGCTATCCCCATCAGGAAACCGTCCAGTCAATCATCTGCTAAACCCGATGAAGCTGAGGTGCAGTATGATGCTGACGACCGACCTCTGGCTGAAGAGAACAGAGTTAAGCGAGCACGTAGCTCTGCGCCTGGCGGTGATGATGTGCCAATGTTTGCTGAACAACCTACCCAGACCGATGGGTCAGCCGAAGAAGCGCAGGAAGCCACACAAGATGACCATGTTCTCCCTGCTGACACGTCAATGTCTTCTATTGTCACCTCGGACCAGATCGACACCAAAGCCACTACAGCCGCTCCGTCTGCGGCGCCTTCAGTTACTTCCACCAACGAGAATAATAGCTGGAAGCCATTCGAGTTTGATTCCAACCAGGATATTCAGAACTTCAACGATGCTCGACCATTTGGTGAAGATATCTTCAAGCACGAGCACAAGAAGACTCTTTCTGCCGCTGCCGAACCCTTCCAGCCTGGTGCGAATTATGGAGAAACCACCCAGACTGAGAATGAAGAAGAATCGGACGCCTCTCCTGTGGCCAGCCCTATGCCAGCCCGTGCTCCTTCTGGGCTTAGGACTCCTCGTCTCAACACCAGCCAGCCTCCACCGAGAACTGTTTCCAAGGGACTTGGTGCTTCACGCTTTGCTGATCCTCCTAAGCCTGCCAACGGTCTCGCTGCATCCCGATTCGCTGGCAGCCCGACGCCCGGCGAGAAGCCTCTTCCTCCCCCACCGGTTGAAGACGATGTCGTTGAATCAGTGGAGGAAGAGCCTAAGCCTGAGCTGTCTGCTACTGTAACGCATCCCGCTGGTCGTGGCATCAATGAGCCTACATTTGAGGAGATCGACGCTGTTATGGATCAATTCTTTGATGATCCTACGATCGGTGTCAACAAGACTGTCGAAAATTCACAATGGCAGCAATCTAGCCCAGTACGCACTCTTGCGTCTATGGCTCCCTCTTCTCCCTACAAATTGGAACCTGCTGCCGATCAGTATAACCGTGATGAAGCCAGCTTGACGCCTCGGGAATACCACCCGCTTTCCGACGCTTCTGCTCAGCCAGTACCAAGCACTGAGCTAGAGGACCCATTCTTGGATCCTCCTGGAACATTGATCACTGCCGATGGTGCTGATGCTGAAGACGGCGAGAGCCTACCCGCTAGTGACTGGGAAGCCGCCTTTACCGAAGACGAGCATGACAAATTGGAGAGCCGAGCACAGTTCTTCGATGAACGTGTCAATGAAGTTGTTGGAAATCTATTGGCATCACGCCTGGAGCCCTTGGAGAAGACACTATTCTCCATTCAGCAAGTCTTGGCGACCCGAGCCCGACGCACACCTTCTTCCCGACGCGATATGCGTAGCGTTTCTGCTGAGCTCCAGCAAAGTGATGCCGATGACGAAGATGAAGAACCTGTTGTTCGTCGCTCGATGAGTCCTCGACGTGATAGACGTCTGGACCAGATTCGAATTGCTGTTATGGAGGGTCTTCAAGCTCAGCAACGTAGTAAGCTTGAGGCCTCGCCTACCCCCGTTTCTGCACCAGCCAGTTCCGAAGCACCGGCCACTGCTATCCTTGAGGCTCTCGAAGCTCTAAAGCAGGAGGTCATAAACAACGCAAACCGCGATAATGGTCTAAAGAAGATGATCCAAGAAGCCATCGAGACACGCATACCTGCTGCCCCAAAGACCGAGGAAGTAGAGAACGCTAAACTCACTGAGCTTCAGGACAAGATTATCGATCTTGAGCAGCGTCTGTATTTTGAGCAGACCAAGGTTGATAACGAGGTCTCTGAACGTCGAGCGGCCGAGGACTTGGCGTCTGAACTCATGCGCAAGCTTCAAACTGCCGAGACCCGTATTGAGGTCGAGATCATCAACCGCAGCGTGTTCGATCAGCGCGTAGCCGATCTGGAGGAGAGACTGAGGGGAGCTGAAGAACTTAGCGAAGAATCAGTCGTTGCTCGCCGTGCTGCTGAGGATAAACTGACTGAAGCACGTGTTCAACGTGAAATTGCTGGCGAAGAGGTGGTCCGTCTGCGCGAGCTGGTCGAGCAAAGAGATCATAAGCTGCGTTCACTCGAGCAGGCAAATAGCAAGACTGCTATGCGCATTGCCCTCTTGGAGGCTGCTCAGAACAACGCCACCCAGGCTCAGCACGAGGCTGTTGCCAAGTGCAAGGGCATGGAAGTTGAGCTCAAAGATGTTCGACAAGACAACCACCACTGGCGTGCAGAGGCCGAGCGATATGACGAATCTGCTCGACAGAAGGGCGCCGAGTTAATCCGTGCTCTCGAAGACAACCAGCATATGCAGAAATCTTTGACAACTCTTACGATGCAACTTGAGGAGAATGAACGTGTTCGGGAAATGTGGCGCGGCAAGTTTGTTTCTCTTCAAGAAGATATGGGACGGGCGGCCCGGGAGATTGCAGAAGAGAATGCCCGCCGTATCAAGAAGGATCAGGCTTTGCTTGCTAGACAGGAGGTCTTGGATGCTCGTCTACAGGCTGAGGCTAAGACCCGAGAGCGCTTGGAGATCGAGATGGAGCGTCTGCAGTCGAACGAGCTAGCTGGTATGCGTGCAACTAACGAGTGTGCTCGCCTTGAAGGCATTATTGGCGAGCTGAAGACAGAGAACCACAAACTCGAGCAGAAGGCTACGCGTTACCAGCGCGAGTTCGAAGAAGCTCGCGAGTCTGGTTTGAGTGAAGTCAAGCGGACTCGCATGACGTTGCAGACCGAGATCGACGCCGCTAATAACCAAGTCAACTACATCCGCGAGGAGCTCGAGGAGCATAATTCTAAGCTTCGCGCTGAGCTTGATAACGTCAGACTCGAAGCGGATACAGCCAAGGCCCAGAATGAAATGCTTCTCGAGGAGGCTGAGAACAGCAAGACTGCTGAAATCGAAGAGCTTACGCGAAAGCACCAGAATGAAATCGAGGATCTCCAGACACGATACGAGCGCCGGATTCACAATGCTCAGGAAGATGCTCACAAAGCCGAACAACACCTTCTGGAGCGACTTAGCCTGTCTACCTCCAAGACCGAACATCTTCAGGATCGCATCTTGCACCTTGAGGATAAGCTGGAGATTGCCAAGCAGGCTGCTGCTGCTGCGGCTCAAGCTGCCAAATCCGCCGGAGCTGACGTCAATGTCGCTGTTGCCCAGCCTAGACAGGCGTCACGGGATCTGGAACCTCCAGGGAGAATCTCTCCCCAGGCTCTTCGTGAATCTATCATGGTTCTCCAGGAGCAACTCCAGGCTCGCGAGCAACGCATCGAGGAGCTTGAACACTCCTTATCCAAGATGGACCCTGACGCCTCCACAAAGATTACCAAACGCGATGATGAGATAACTTGGTTGCGCGAGCTTCTCGCAGTCAGGCATGAGAACCTGCAGGACATTATTGCCGCCCTTCAGAGTGATCGTTTCGACCGTGACGCAGTGAAGGATGCGGCGATTAGGCTCAAGGCCAACCTCCAAATGGAGGAACAGGAACGAGAGAGAGCCATGAACGGTGGTTCTGCCATCAACCTACCAAACATTGCTCAGACGATTCAGAACGCTACGCCGCGTGTGGCGCAAACTATCGGCCCTCTCGCGGCTGCTTGGGGCAACTGGCGAAAGGGGAACCGCAGTCAACCATCCCTTAGTAGCCTGTCTGGCGTCCTTAGCTCGCCAGCTCCTCGAAGAAGCGCCACGCCATCGCGTAGCAACTCGACCTCTCAGAATAGCTCGCTGGGTGGTCTCATGACACCTCCTGCTTCCAGCCTTCGTCAAATACCTCCAGAAGGTAACAAGCCCCAGCCTACCGCTTTTGCTAGCACAGGGCGCCGATTTCCATCACAAAGCTATGGTTCTGCACGAGCACGGGGGGCTTCAAACACCTCACATCGAGCAGAGCCGACTGTTGTGACGCCACCGCCTAGGGAGTCGGAAGATGAGCCCATGACTCCCACAATGATGCGAACTAGTGGCTACGATTCGGATGCTCAACCTGGAGACTTTGACGATAACGATTTCTTTGAAGACTGAACGGATCCGAAGACGTATCGGCTTCAGCAGAGGATACTCTGTCATGATTATTTATATTAATTATTTCCTTTGTCAAAATCATCGACTACGGCCGATGCATACATATGCGGTGCACATTATTACGCTAGTTTCACCAAGACTCCGAACCTAGAAAGATACCCCCTTTTGGATTGATGTTTATGCTACACAGATTGGGATTATTTTGTTCTTTATTTCCATGGAGTCTTTCCTTTGTCTCGCATTGTTCAACTTCATGATGAAGCTCGCGTTCTTGAGGGGGACTGGTTAATGAAGAGGGGACCAACCATACAAGAAAAAGGACTAAAAAACGACGGCTGAGAAATGATAGTAGACCGACAAGTTTTGTTATTTTAGTTATTCTACTCCCGGTCGTTTATATAGCGATGTGGTGGACGTCAGTTTGGCGCGGTACATCATCGAGGACGATTGCTCGTTGTGCACAATCATAATCTACTCTCAAATGATGCAACTTCTTAGCACTCCCGTTAGGAAGATGGCGGCACACTTGTTTTGAACCAGGCTATTATTGCTGTGTAGTGGGAATCCTTCTCTTGTTAACATTACCTATTGTGACATATAGCTATTGGGATCAACAAACAACCCCATGATGTCCAAGACTACTGTTATTTTCTTTTTCAGTGATTACTGAGAAGCTTCTCTACCGCCCATTTTACCGAGAAATTCCGCAGGTCTGAATAGTGCTGGCCAACACCAACAAAAAGTACAGGGACGTTTGTTGCGTGAACAAGACTAACAAGAGTGCCGACCATGTCACCAACAGTGTCACACTTGGAGATGATAAAGCCATCAAGTGTGCGAACAGCACCAAAAGCAGCGTTGAAGTTGCGTGCTTGAGCGACAGAGTCGGTACCTACAAGAGCCTGAGATCGAAATCAGTCAATACAGGAATGGGCTTCAAAGAACTGATGACATACCTCGCCAACCATGAGGATCTTGTCAGGTTGAGCAAACTTGGCAAATTTCTCAAGAGAAGACATAAGACGTTGATCGTTGTGTCTTCTACCTGCTGTGTCAATGAGAACGACGTCGTAGCCCTCTTGCGCAGCATGGGTCACGGCATCCTTCGCAACCGTAGCAGCATCCTTGCCGTAGCCTTTCTGGTAGAGCTCAACGCGACCACCTTCACGAGCCGTCAACTCCTTGAGGTTGCGGACGTGAACAGCCAGTTGCTCAACAGCGCCAGAGCGGAAAGTGTCACCAGCGGCGATCAAAACCTTGTACTTATTCTGGAGGAGGAAGAAGCAAATTTTGGAGAGGTTGGTGGACTTTCCTACACCGTTGACGCCCACAATTGACATAACATAGGGACGAGGCTTGCGGAGAGATGTCACCGGAGGAGCCGTGATAGCGTCTATTTCGCGAAGAAAATCGAGGGATGTTGTTGGGGTTAGCATCTTTGTGAGCGAGGCCTGCACGGCGGCTTGGATTCTGGCATTAACACCTGCGAAATTGGTCAGAATGAAGTCAACAGGACATGATCACGGTCAGTGAACGTACTCTCGAAACTGCCAGTTTTGACACCAAGCAATTCCTTCTCAACACCTTCGCATAGTCGAACAGCAGCCTCCCGTGCTACGTTCTTCTGAAGTAAGTGCTCCTCCATACCCTTCATAGCCTTGTCGAGATCTTCTTTGGTCAATGTCTTGCCTCCAACAACGTTGCGGAAGAGACCGCTAATAGCGCTGACGCCCGACCCCAAGAGGCCAGATCTGGCTTGCGTCTTTGCTCCCGCTGCCTTCTCTGCTTCTGAAGCTAGGATTTCATGCACCTCGTCACCAAGATCCTTGAGTACGAACTTGCCCTTTGATGTTGAGCCCCATGTGTTGGAGTCAATCTCATCCACAGCAGTTGATCGCCCCATTGCCTCAAAAGCAGAGTCACTGGTAGCATGCGCCTTTGCGGAATAGTCAAGCTGGACATCGTCTTCCTCATCGGCGAAGCCATCGGCGTCCCATTTGCGCCCCTTCTTGGCGACTGCCTTCTTCTTTCGCAGCGCTTCGTCGCCGGAAGACACCGGAGCTGAAGCCTGATTCTTCGCTTTGCGCGCTCGGCGAGAAATCTTTGCGATAGGACCACCCTTTACGACAAGGAGATGGTTGTTCGGTGTTCCGGGTTGTGATCCGTTGGGCGTCAAAGCGGGGGTTGACTCGTCGGCTGCAAGGGCATCCTGAGGCCCATTGAGGTGGCGCCCTCGGTATGTTAGACCTGGCGCAACGGGAGGGTTGTCGCCAGTCTTCCCTGAGATGATTTCTTCTCCTAACGAGACTGCGCCAGCCGTGATGGTGGTGGAGGGGACCTTAGTACTAGTCTGGTCGAGCTCCTCGAGTTGTACATCGAAGTATTCATCGAAAGCGTGGCATTCAACGAGGGTAGTATGCGGCTTGGTCAATTGTTCACCGTAGAGGTTGACGAAGATAGTCTTGATGTTATCAACGAGCTTGTCAACCCACGAGAGGTGGAGGAGGGATCTGTAGACGGCCTAAAGAGGGAGTGGAGACGTCAGCGCCGAGGATCGGGGGAGAAGCCATCATGACAAGTAAGGCTCAGGACTCACAACGAAGATGACGCCCAATTCCTTAACGAGAGTCCATTTGAGAGTATGCTGATCGCTCTTGTAGGGAGTATTGGTAGCCGCGGACCTTGAGTCGCCGAGGGCAATAGCGCCACTCTTCTCCTCGATAAAAGTGTCTGCGATGAAGTTGTTGATGATGGAAGGGTTTATGGGAGTATAAGTGCGAGACCAAACGACCACGCCCGAGGTGGTTAATATTTCGAAGGAATCCAACATTTTACGAGTATCTCTCTTGAACGTTAGACAAGAGGAATGGTGATGATGCTGGTGGGAGAATTAAGGTGCAAGCCAACGTGGAGGCGAATATTGATTGGTAGATGTGGCTACTGACAGTAGCCACACGGTAGCCACAGAGTGGGAGCCCAGAACTAGTTAATGGGCAAGTTCTAGGTAGTTGAAGATAAGATAAAACCGCTGCACATCAAAAGTAATAATAAAGGACAGGGGACTCGACCCGGACACGCCGTTTGGCCCTAGGCCTTCCTTGGAGCAGTCATATCGCGATCAATTGAGAGAACGGAGGCGAACATGACAAGGTGAATCAGCTCAATCGAGAACATCTTGGATTCACTACCAAGGTAATGATGAATGTCTTCTGAACGAACTCAGGCGTCTCTGCCTTTCTGTTGAATTCAATATCTCGAAACAATCACGTGGCCCTTCTAACAAGTACCTAGAAACAGGGGCTGACGCTGAGCTTCCCTAACTGTGGCAGTGGAGGTTGCCAGGCTGGAGCTCTCCATGATACTAGCGCCCAATCGGATGAAATCGACACATTTCCCAGACTTGACCTACCAGGAACTGGACAAACACCAGCTTTACGTCTAACCAAGTCATCAGCCTTCACCAACTCGAGACGTTGAGACGGCAGAGAAAAGCAGAAAAACACCGAGCGCATAAAGAACACGCACCTTCCTCCGTCATGCAGCGAGCGACATACGCGCAGTCGCCTCCCCTTCACCATCCAGTCCCCCAGCATGTGTCGACCGTCCCTCAATTAAGATCGCCGCCTCCTCCTCCGGGCTCCGCGCAATCACCGCAAGGCTACGCTGCCAACGCGGGAGGGAACCCATATCAGCAGCAGGGAGGCACCAGCGGCAACGTCTTTGGCCATTATGGCAACTTCATGAACGACCCCACAGCGCAGGTGGCGGCGCAGTTTGGACAGACGGCCTTTAAGCATGGACAGGAGTATATGGAGCAGAACGTGAGTCCTACCAGCACCACGGTGGGTGGTCTTTGTGGCACCTGGTACTGACTGTCGCGATAGTTTGGTCGATACGTCAACGTCTCTGCCCTCAAGCATTACTTCAATGTCTCCAACTCATACGTCGTCAATAAACTCTTCCTCGTCCTTTTCCCCTGGAGGCACAAGCCTTGGTCCCGCAAGCAAGCTGTTGGGCGGAATGGACAAGAGGGCTGGTACCTACCCCCGCGAGAAGACATCAACAGTCCCGATATGTATATTCCAGGTGCGTGATGCAAGCTTGGAGACCGCCAGAGTTGGACGAGTTGGCTAATTGCAGTACAGTTATGGCACTTGTGACATACATTCTGCTCTCGACGCTGATCGCTGGTCTTAACCACCAATTCCAACCAGAGCTCCTTGGAAAGACAGCTACAATCAGTTTAATTGTTGTCATCGTCGAGATCTTCTTCCTGAAGCTGGGATGCTACCTCCTGAGCATCTCCAGCCAATCCCAACTCCTTGACTTGATTGCCTATTCTGGATACAAGTTTGTCGGAATTATTGTCACCATCGTCGTTGCCGAGATCCTTAACGGCGGCAAGGGCACCGGCGGTTGGGTTGGCTGGTTGGTCTTTGTCTACACTTACCTTGCAAACTCGCTCTTCTTGGTAAGTTGCATAATTATTTGGCAATGTAAACATACACCTGCTAACTATCTGCTTAGATGCGATCACTCAAGTACGTCCTCCTGCCCGAAATATCTGCCGGCTCCAGCGGGCCAATGCAGACAGACTCACGGGCGAAGCGCAGCCAACGCACAAAGTTTCTTTTCATCTACTCCTACTTTGTGCAGCTCTTCTTCATGTGGCTTCTCACCAGGGCATAACGAGTGACAGCTCACAAGCGAATCACTTGTTGTGTCCAGGAGGTCTGCATTGCATTCAAAAGGGGCCGGAGACATCTGGGTGATATAAACATCGGTCAACGAACCATGGGGCAGAGACAGTAATGAGGGACGACTGGGGATGTATGATAGCAGCTTGATGTGAACGACGAAGCATAAAAAAACGTCAATGATTTCATTTATTCAACCATGAGCTATAGATTTCAATGATATTTGCTGAAAGTCAACTACATGGCTATTCACCTGCAGTACATGCGTGTGTTGTTGATATTAACCAATCCAATTAGAAACTATATCTCTCTCCACACATCTCATGAATGATTCATCAGGTCCCTGTCTCTCTTGTTTCATTAAAAATACACCGCCTTCACGAGCTACTTTTGTTAACCCTACGATACAACTTCAGTAACCGAAAACAACCCAGCACTCTCAGCGCTTGGGTAGAGTGTCCTCAGAAATCTATCCTGGCTCGCCAATCTTAGCGCCGATCTCACTCTCTCAACTTGACACGTTTCTATTCTTATCAACTCTTCAACATCGTCTTCTCTTCCGCTCACATAGTCCTTGAGATTTCGTACAATAATAACAAAATGGACTACCCTCCCGTGGTCATGGCCACTATTCAGAGTGCTGCTTTGGGTGGCATTGCCAATATCTTGGCTCAAGGCATCTCGGCCTACAGAGCTGGGGTGAATCTGGTATTTACATACGCCTTGACATGTTCGAATGCTGGTATTGACCATCTTCATCTTAGAACGATATTGTGATAGACTGGATTCCTGTGCTTCAGTTTCTCCTCTTCAACGTTATTTGTACACCACCCAACTTCTACTGGTATGCTTCTTCTTCTTCCTCCTCCTCCCTTCGCAACCTTCAGACTGACACGTCCCAGGCAAGATTTTCTTGAATCAACATTTCCCGCTCATCCTGATGATGTCCCTAAAGCTGAGGACTCCAAGGATCCTGAAAAGACTCAACCCAAGCTTTCTATACGGAACACACTTATCAAGTTCTTTCTCGACCAGACTATTGGTGCTGCTGTGAACACCCTGCTCTATAGCACCTACACCCATGCCCTACGTTCAGCTATACTTCCCGCTCCCGTCATTACCAGTCTCACCAAGGCCATCACGTACTGGACTTCACCAGGTACCCTGGACTTTGGACGAGTTAACTGGACAGCCGTTTGGGAGGCTTCCAAGGCCGATTTTGCTCCGCTTATCTTTGCTGGATGGAAACTTTGGCCTGCTGTCAGCCTCGTCAACTTTGCAGCGGTCAAAACTGTTGAGGGACGCAACCTCGTAGGCGCGTCGGCTGGTATTGTGTGGGGAATTTATATGAGTCTAGTCGCTGCCCAGTAAACCATAGCGATATAGGCAGGCTCCAGCAATATATCCTGGCGAAGCCGAAGCACGTGGGCAGACAGACAACAACTCAGTCGAGTATACACGGGATACCGAGAAATCTTCAGTGGGTAGTTCTGGTTTAAGTGGAGGTAGCAGAACACGAGCATGTGTCTAACCTCGAAACCTGAAAGAAAACTTGTTGTATATTTAGTCGCTTTTCATTCTTTACGCTTGCATGTCGAATTCCCTACCTCAAGCCTTCAAATACCCTAAGCTACTCACCGACAGAACTTCCCGAAGCCATGCCGTTTCCAAAAGGGTCAGAGTGTGCTTCTGGCAATACGCTCTCGACTTCTCAATCAAATAGCGATTCGCAAACCGAGTAGGAGATGTCGCTGGCATTTTCAAGCAGATTTTCCTCATAACAGTCCTACAGAGTCACAGATCGCTGAGGTAGAAGATTATGCTGAGAAGAGGTCGTGTCTGTAACACGGGGAGGTTATGCTCCCCCAACAGTATGATTGTAGCGAGACCATGGCCTTGAAACACCCCTGGTGCTTGCACTCTCAAAACGTCCCTGGGAAGAGAATAATCGGCCACCCGGCGTTGGGTCGAATATGGCTGGTCGACCATGGCTATTGACCCCAATTGCTTCAATTCGGTGTTTGAGCTGGTCAAGTACCCTCGAGGGCATTGGTGCGGACAGGCGTTTTATATCGTCTACTTCCGAGTTCGTTATGAGATTGGATATGGGCGACGGCGGGTATCCTGCCGTGCTTTGAGTCTGCTTGGCTGGTGTCGGCGGTGACCCGGGACGCGAACGAGGTCTCATGAACCAATCTGGTTCTGGTGCCGTGACAGAGACATTGAACTTCGTGAAGAGGTTGTCAGCAACTTGATACCAATGCATAAGCCAGGACCGCATCTTCTAGAGGCATTCTTCGGTTTGTCCGGGCTGCAGCATTGCGCAGGAAAAGTTGTAGATGAGTGCCAGTGCCTATCTGATATCCTTGGGTAAGTCTTGGCGGGCTTGGATGATGCATGACCATTCGCGAGCTGCCTCGAAAACCGGATCGCCATCGGGTTCGATAGTGCGCAATGATTTGAGGATGTTAAGGTGATCAATGTTCTCACAGCATGGCTGGTAAGCCCGAAGGCCATCGAATGTCATGAACTCCAAAAGAAACATAGTCGGTATGCGAGGATGTTCGATCATAATAGTTGACAACCTACGACACCCAATTTATGATATCTTAA
>VYWZ01001831.1:0-15517 GCA_008711595.1 Fusarium xyrophilum
ATTAGATAGCTTCTATAAATTTAGGATAGTATTATATTATAATTAAATACTATCTTAGTAATAATATAATATAAAGTAGTTAACTTAATAGATACTTATAGTATATTAGAGGCTTATTTTTAGGTTATTTTAAAGGGCTTAAAGGGTAAGAAGAACTCTAGCTTTATTTAAGGATTATAATATACTTAGTAGTTAAGAACTAATTAATTAGATAGGTTAATATAAGGTTAAGGGATTTATAGAGCACTCGTTTATCTAGAGCACTCGTTTATTAACCACATTAGTCTATATCCTCCTGATTATATAGAAATAAGCATAAAGGCAGGGTAATAGCAGGGTTTAAAGGCTATACTAAATGAACTAGGTTAACTTTTATATAAGTTTATTACTGAAAGTTAAATTAACCTCTACTGATTAGATATATATACCGGGGCATGTAACTAATCGACCTTATATTAAGAGCTGTAGATAAAGTAAAATCAGTAAAGAAACAGTAGTTTAAACTAGGGAAATACTATAATAATCTCAATATAAAGTCTTAAAAAGCACTTTTTAGTCAACTATAGCTTATTATAGACTTAACTTTAACTTATTTTAAAGAGCTTAAAAAGTAAAAAGGATTCTAGCCTCATTTAAACGCTATAATATATTAGGCTAAGATATCTATAATAGTAAAATGGATAATTCGCTTAAGGAGGACTAACAGTTAAAAAATGAAAATCCTATTTACTGTAAAGGAACTATCAGGATATCACTACCTGGCCGTTTTTAGTGTTAAGTAACTATTGTTAGATAAGCTTGGAGCTACGGTACTGATCACTCTCTGCTGCTTAACGCAGTCATGCTTCACGTATTCAGGCAGCTGTTGTGAGAAGCTCTGCCATTCCTTTCCAAAACCGTCACCGCCAGCTCCTCTACTGTATCCTTGACCTCATCCCTTCTAAAGTGCTGGCGCAATCCCAAACTTGGCCCCCTAACACCACCGACAGTTTTCTGTCTTCCCGCTCTGATAACCAATCTTCTCGTCCCTCTGACTTCACCGGAGTTGGCACCTGCGCTCTACTACTCTGGCAGTAGACTCTTTGTGTTCTTTGGGAATACTATCAAAGTATAGACAACGATTGCTTCACACATTTTTCCTACACTTCTTCCCAGTGAATATCAATATCAGATCTTTTAGAACAACTATAAACTCGTAACCAGGCTTTGGTACGAGAAGACTTCAATATCTATAATGTAGGATTACAAGTGGCATCTAGTAGATTCCTAGACAACAAAAGAGTAGGCAAGAGAGTAGACATACAAAAAAAATACGAATTCCTAATAATCATTGATTGACAAGATACGAAGTTTAAGTTGGTGCAATATGCCTCACTCTGCCATCATTGAATATAATCAGCCCTCGATAAACGATTGAATGATTGGCCAATAATAGATTGAATAGAATGGCTTCACCTAGTGGAACTTGCCTACAATTCCGTCAAGCCACAACATCTCATCTCAAAACCTCATCATCACCTCACCCACCCTATACCCAACTCAAATGCCTCACTCACTCGATACGTCCCGCCCGACAAACGATCCAGACCCTCGCCGCATTACCTCCCGCTCCGTGGCGATAAACTCTGAATATCATATCTACCTCCCCTACCCCTTTCCTACCACTGATCATATCCAAACTCTCTTATCCATACCAACCACAGCCGATGGCGCCGCGTAGATCCCGACGGCGTAGCCCATCGCCAAGACCGGCAGCCAGATAAAACTCTCCGGGCCTGAGCTGAGTCTAGAAGCATCCAATGCAGGTACAGCCGATCCCTGCCTAGTACGGACATACCCCAAGAAAGGGATCATGGCAGACGTTGGGGTCGTAACGCAGATTTCTTGGCCTTGTGTCACAAATCCCTATTGTCAAAAGCCTCAAAGTCGCACAAGGCACAGACAAATCGACGATAAACAATGGTCTAATGAATTGGTATTTGTCATGAACGGTTCAAAAAAACACACGCTATGAATGAACTCCTAACCAAAATGATCATGAGCGACCTCTATAGTAATCCCTTCCCATCCCTGAATACCTCGTCATACCAGTGCGACTCCGACTCCGCTTCATTACTGGCTTTACAGATCGTATCCCAATCTGTCGACCTCAATTCCCAAGTCTTTGTGTCGTTGTTCTTGCCAAACAGTAGCGACGCGCTACCTTTGGTCTTTGCGCCGGATGACCATACCTCCAGGTTTCCATCGTAGGCGGTAATGCTCGCTAATGGTGTTGTGGTGTTTGCTGTCATGTGCGCCTCGAGCAGGTTGCGCAGCTGGGGGAAGTACCACGTCTTATCCCACCATGTTGACCGACGGGCCTTTAATCCATCTCTCCAGGCGTTGTGATGTATCGCGACGGGAACTGATGTCGTCCAAAAGTCCACATACAGCGAAACGTCACCCCAACTGCCATCGTGATCGTCCAATTGAGCAAATGGAGCTTCAGCCTTGGAAATGTCGCTTGGCACACCACCTACGCGAGGGGGCGAAACGCCGGCTTGGCTCGACTCCTTGGCAATCGTGGAGGGATCGTCAAGTGACACGAAAGCACCGCCGTAGTCAGAGTAGCAAGTCGGATAGAAGAGTTCTTGTGTGTAATCCAAGCCGACGTGATACTCAAACTCATTTCGAGCAGAAAGTGCTGCCTCTTTTCCAGGGTTGTCGCCAGCAAAGTCGTCCTGCTTGATCTGTCGGCGCCAAAGTTCCTGCTCGCCAAAAATCTCGGCAAAAATACCCTGGTCGCCAGCGAGGTCCTCGGCAGACCTGACCTCAAGGAGATCTTGGTCCATGCGATCTTTGACACGCTGGAAGTATCGTCGCATGTCGCCTGCGGGACCCATGAAACTGCCACTGTTGACATACTTGGGGCGCATGTATTTGTATCGTGATACAGTGTAGTCGGTGAAGAAGCCGAACACGTTCTCGGGGAGGGTGCTGTCGGGGACGTCGTTGCAGTAGAGGTTCGAGATCTTGTCGCGCGGGGCGATGCAACCTTTTTGCGCGGCGGCAATGATGGTCTGCTGCATTAATTCCTTATCAAAGAAGCCATATTCCTCTGCAATGCGTCGGTTCGCTCGCTCGTTGCTGCTGTAGTATCGGTGCATCATGACGCTCGGGGGCAGTTGTAGCCAAATGTCGTGTGCGTCCAGCATGAGCACGAGATCATCCTCTCCCAGCTTCTCCTCCTCCGAAACTTCATCCCCTGTAGCCCATCGCAGGTAGTTCAATGTACCCGTGATTTTTCCGAGCTGCGAAGGTCCGATACCGTCGGCCTCGGTGTGGAAATTTTTCTTCCAATTGACAATTACAGGCGCGGGATAGCCCAGCGCCACGGCGCTGCTGACAACCTTGCAGAGATCGGGACTGGAATCGTCGACGGGTAAAACGATGACGAACTTTCTCTCCCCCGCGGAGATGTTGGCTGGGGTGAACGAAGTTTCCTGTAATATGGGGCCCGTTGGTCTCCAAATACTATCATTATGAATCTGATGGTCAGTATGAGCTTGGATTGAGGACAAGGGACATACTAAGTAGTAGATTGTAAATGTGAAAGCAAACAAGGTGAATAGTGAAGTCGAGGCCTTCTTGACCCATCTCCAATTAGAACCGTTGACACGAAATCTAGGGCGAGGACGCGCAGCGCCAGGGAGAGCAATGTGTGAAGGCATGTGTCACGAGCAGGAAGGAAACGAAACGTATGTATAATGAAGAAAGACAGAGGAATGTAACATCAGGGGACAAGAAGAAACGAAGTTTTCGGATACAATGTCAAGCCAGGGTTAAGGGAGAGACAGAAGTGGGCCGTGGTGGAACAATATACTGAAAGAGAACTGACGAAGGAAGGACGGACAGACGATCAAGAAGGATGCCACACATAGAAGGAACAGACAGAAAAGCAGGATGTTGATGAAAGGAAGGGTTGAAAGTGGACAAGCGACAACAAGGCAGACAGAGCAGAGCGAGCCAGCCAAGGAGGGAAGACAAGCACAAGACACTCCGGTCCGCGGCAGGCATGACAAGGTAGCTGCAGCTCTCTTCCCACTCACTGACTCACTGTTGACCCGAGCAGTGGAGCACCTAATCTTGTCGAGTCGCTCGAGTATCTTGTCGGTGAGAGGCTCATATCAAAGGTACATTGCGGACTGCGGCCCCCAGGCACTGTGAAGTGTGAACACGGCATGCTCGACGCTAGCACGCTAATTCGAGACAGATCATCTGAGTGGGAGGCTCTGTGATCCGTCAGAGCCAGCTACTAACTAGGGCTGGTCCATGGGGCCGTAACCGAAGTTAGCACTCCAAGGCATTTCCCGCTTCGATGATCTCCGTAAAACAGTGGCAGCGCCAGATACAATGAGACTCGGTACTCTCTAGAATTCCTGACATCGTAAGTGACAAGTTCGTTGTAAGTACCAGCCAAGACTGTCGTTCCAAGGTCAGGCCTGACCTGTTTAATTTTCGATACCAAGCATTGGCATCGAGATTGCACCAAAACGCAAATAAATCCCCGAGTTAAAAGTGCTAGAGAGAGACTCCACCCGCTAACCCGCGGCCCCGAAGTCGACGTATTACGATGAAACATTCCTTCCCAGCACGGTCGCAAAAACTCGTTTATTATTAGGAGATATTTATGTATCATCAGGGGAACATTGCATTGGTGCTGGCGGCGCGCAGACTTTTTTTTTTTTTTTTTTCACTCAAGTAATTCATCACCTGCAGAATAATTTAAGACAAGTAAGCAGCCCCCCCCTGAGTCTGGAAGCAAGCCACGTTGAAGAGCCCAAAACGCAAAAGACTTGACTGCTGAGCCACCGCCCAGCGCTATCCACCGCTCCATTGAGCCCTGTACATTTCAACATGAGATGCTTTCCGGTCGCCGACGGACCCTGTGAGGCGCAGTAACTAATTAATGCTTGTTTCATTTATTGTTTCTTACAGATATCCGTACTCCGTGCCGAATGAGATCAAGAGTATGTCGCAGCCCGCGGCGATGCGAGAACCGGTTCCAGAACTGTTTTGGAACTGCGACATTGCTACTCTGTACAAGGCGCAGAGTGTCGATCAACTAAAAATGACGATAGATCTTTGAGTGCCAGGGGAGGAAATTGAAAGGCCGCCGCGTAATTATATACACGTGACCAACCACTAAAATCGGGCACTTCCTCTTTGGGCGTGACCGTTGTGTGTTTGGCTGCCGTGTTTGCCGCCCGTGGTTGGTGGGGCTGACTCTGGGCCTCCGGGGCTGAGCTGGACCGGAGTCGGGCCAAAATGTCATCACAAGGCTCCTGTTCTGACACGAAAGGAAGGGTTCATAGTCCTGCTATTCTTGGCATGTTCTTTATGTATGCTTATTGTTGAGTCCTAGATAAACATGGATCGTCATCCTGAAAAGCTCCACTCATACCTTAGTCGAGACAAGCCTGGTCAGGGGCTTGTTAGTACATGCTATACGTAAATCTCGGGCAGCATCTCTGGGAGGAGAATTAGAAGGAGAAATTGTTGCCATAATCTTGTTGCAAGGTCCTTGGAAGGGGAAGCCCAGGCCGCCTGAGCAGTGGAGGTCATGTTCAGGGCAGTTCTCCCATGTATGATGTGGGGCATTGCTTGATAGACCAGGACATCCTCGTTTATGCATGGCCTGTATTGAGTTATGGAATAGTTGTGCGATCGAACCGTTGGCCTCCGATATTCGATACTGCGAAAATACACAGTAGTTTCCTTTTCGCCGAGACCGTACGAGATAAGATGCAAGATGCACGATGCAGGCATCAACCACAAGATCCATCAGCCCAACACAACAATCTCCCAAACACACCTCAGGAAGCATACCGGCTGTCCACACAATAGCCCAAGCTGCCACCTTAGTCTACCGTCTTCATCCACAAAAGATTCGTTGTTTACACTATCTGCTCTTTCAAGTGCTATCCAGTCAGACTTCCCATTTATGAATCGCGAGAATAGCATCTGCGAACTCAATGCTCATCCGGAGCTCCCATAGGAAACGCATGCCCGACGTCAACTTCTCGCCTCTCATAACGTCCAGAAATGTGTTCAGCATGTGCAGCAGCGCCCCTTGGCTTACAAGGATCCTGCTTTCCATCCAAAGTGATGGTCGGAACACTTATCTTTGGTTGAGCAGCTAGAGCATCCTCCAACGTCTGCATAACTAAGCTGGATCACCTTTTGCGCTACCGAAGCAGAATCTGTAAGCGTGAATAACAACCTCGACAAAATCTGGATTATCAAAAGATTCCGCAGCTTGGTTGTAAAAGTCTTCTGTGAACTTGAAAGAAGGGGGACCATTGCTTCCAAAGGATTCGACAGAGATCTTGTCGACTCTCTGTAAGACATCATACATTCCGCCCCAGTCAAAGTCACCCAAGATTGGCCTTGTCGATGTTCGAAGCGTCCATCAGCTCAATAACATCTGATCCAAGAGCCGCTTGCTGGCCACTTCTCATGGTTGATTCTGAGAGGAAGCGAGTTGGGTCATAACCGCGGACATAGGGGACGATGACTCTTGCACCGCTGGAGACCAGTTTCGGGACAACTTCATCGTATACGTGGATATCATATGGGAAGCCGCGACGTAGAAGGATAGGCTAGCTTGAAGAGGGGCTGTGATTGTAGTATCCGACTTCTAGGGTTCGTGTCTTGATTGTTTCGAGTGACATAGTTGTCTAAATGAGGAATTATTTGGAAATGATGGTGCTAACAATCAGGTCACCATAATGCCTGATGTTTTATTATTTCTGTAGGCCTTGTGTTTGACATGTGTATCATTCCTGATACAACAATGTGACTTCAGGTCCAGGAACACCATTATTAATAATTTGAATAGTAAGCATAGTCTACTTCGAGCAATCGCCCAAGTCTCGCGTTATTATCTGGAGTTCTTGCTGATACCTTCTATACAGATTTTACTTGAAATCAATCTGCTTTAAGCAATCGCTCAGAGGTCCATATATTCACAAAGATGTTCACACCGGTGTTATGTCCAGGAACTTGATTATTTCACTTAAAGCTCCGATTTTAACAAAGGATTAGAGCTCGCGATGCAATCATCAACTATCAGGTCTACTACTCAAAGTGACACTCGACACAGTTCAGGTAGCACACGAGATGCCCTCACATTTACCCAAAGGGATTGAGCAAAGACACGACAAACTGTGTACTCTTCGAATCCGGGATAAATCTTGTTATTGAGTCAATGAAAATGGTAGTTCCGTAGGCCTGAATACTGAGAAAAGTCTCTACAAAACAAGATCGACTTGTATATATCATGAGATTATCGGCATTTTCTTCTTCGATAAGATTCAAGGAAATGTCTCCTCTCTTCTCTACAACAAATCCCCAACAAGGTTGATAGACAAATGTGTATTTAGTGGTCGAAGATTGCTTGGGTTAGCTTCCCTGGAGCGCGGGAATCAGCAACCTGCTGCTTCATCAATTACCTCCATATAAAGACAGGTGACGTGTAGCCCTCAGGTAGAACACACGCACACCCAATTAGACACGGTGAAATCGGGGTTCGTATTACCAAAGTTCGCACTAGTTCTACCATTGGTTAAGAACTTAAGTGACAGGAGGTAGAGCAGAGTCAGGGTTCAATAAAACGTTCATCTATTGTTGACGCGGTCCAGTCTCCCGGGCTAATGAACCACACCTTGAAGAAAGGTACTGCTTATTGCCAAAGGCGTTGAAGATCTTATGTCAAGGTTTTGACATTGAGTAAAAGCTTCAGGGTCTTGACATTCAATCCGTCATTATTGGAAGTGGGACGGAATGCATCGCAGCTACAAGAAATCTAATAACAAGGCAGCAGGGTGAATGCTTTTATGGCTATATCAACCAATCTACAATCGAGCTTAGAAAAGCACCTGTAACTCCTGACAAATTCTGTTACTGACAACAAGCTACCTAATAAATTAGCGATTGATAAAGCGACGTGAGATGTTGGCTCATAGAGGCCTCAGACCTCACGAGATCTGCAATGTGTTCCATGTCGATTATATGTCTTCAAGGACAGCTTTTGTCAGCAGTATGTATAAGATATCGCCAACGGAGAAGCAGCAGTCCGAGGATGCCTAGCTCACCCTCGGACTTTGTAGACCCAAGTCTTAACTCCTGGATGAGGCCTAACACGGAGCCCCTAACACCGTGGCTCTGACTCCGCAGGAGTGGGGGGCTGGCCACTACTTGAGCTTATCCGAAGCATAAATATCAAGCTCGCCTCCATTGAACTTATCTCCCAATATTCCATTTTCACTCAGAATCAAAATACAAGCGTCTACTTCTAAACATGGCAGTTGCTATTGCTGGCGGAACTGGGGGCCTGAGGCGTACACTCGTCGATGCTATCAAAGCTCGCGGCAAAGCATGAAGTTCTCGTTCTGTCAAGAAAGGTAAGTGAATCTCTTTGGCAAGACTGAAAGAAAAAGCTAACGTTGAGTAGAATATGACAGGCTTGGAGGAGAGCTTGGGCGCTCGCGTTGTGACGGTGGACTACTCTGACGTTGATTCCCTCGCCTCGATTCTTGAAGAGAGAAACGTCAAGATAGTTATCTCAGCTGTGAATAACATCAGCGTTGATAATAGCTCAGAAGTCAATCTCATCCGTGCCGTCGACAAGTCCAAGACAACCAAGCGATTCATCCCCAGCTATCTCGGCACTCCATACACTCCAGAGTAGGTCTTCAAGTGTTCCCAACCTGTGAGCAACAAGATCTGACGTGAGGACCAAAGGCAAAGCCAATCTTTCCCACCAGCGATGGCGAAGCAAGCGGCGGTAGACCAACTGGAGCTTACGTCTTTGGAATGGACCAATGTCTACAACGGCTATTTCCTCGACTACTACGGAACGCCAAAGCTCAAATCGGACATGGACGATATTTCCTTCTTCATCGATATGCGGAACAATTTTTCTGCGCTTCCAGGGTCAGGTGAAGTGCCGGTAGTACTCACTCACTCCTCTGATGTAGCCAGGTTCGTGGCAGCTGCTCTGGATCTGCCGGCATGGGACCGAACCTCGTACATCATCGGTGATAGGATCACTTGGAACGACCTCGCAAAACAGGCCCAAGAAGTCAAGGGTGAGCTATCCATGAAAAAAAAACTTTTACCAGACGCTGATAGTGAACGCAGGCGTCCCTTTCCACGTCGTCCATGATTCGGTTGAGACTATCAAAGCGGGAGTCCTTACCGAGCTTCCCTCGCACCCGCAGTTCTACCATGTTTACCCCAAAGAGCATCCCCAGGGCTTCGTCGCTGTGTTTGTTGCCATGTGTGAAAACAGCCGAGCTGATTTGACACGAGAAAGAACCCTGAATCAGGAATTTACTGAGATCAAACCAATGACGGCTCGCGACGTTTTGGAAAAGGGCCGGACTCTTGAAAGAGAATGATGGCATCTGTAGTCTGGGCTGGCCGGGCTATATCTTCTAATATGAATATAAACAGCTTGACTGTCTCACTGCCCTTGATTCTCGCCATTGTTGCGATTTTCCTGGCCCTGCCTTGCGTGTGGTTGACCTGGAGCCTTTCCCACCATAATCGCTTTCTGTTTCAGTTTCTTCCTCCTTTTCTTTTATCTTCTTTCTTATGCTGCTCCACGTATTGCTGCCAGATTGGACCATAGAAAATCCGAAGACTTCTTGACCATTTGAGAATAGACCCTTTGTGATATGTCATATAGAGACGATGTGCGAGAGAAAAGAGAGATAATGTGGCAGAAGGTAGCCGTCCACCCCATCAGGATCTGCGTTTCTCACTCTCCCAACTCCATTTTGGATCGCGGTACGACACTTTCTTATACTTCTCTGACGGACAAGTCGGACAAAATAGGTTATGGACGGATTTGTTCCCACCCGACATCCTTCCGCAGGCGCCAAAAGTATCTTGGGCACGGTGACATATGATCTGTTCCATGCGTGAGTCATAGAGCTGTTTGCACCATGTGCAGGTGAAATGTGTCATTGTATTTACACACATGGTTACTGGTTGCAGTTGAGAGGGGTGGGAAGTTGGTGTGTGAGATTGGTGAAGACTTGAGGAGTAAGTTTGAGCCGTGAATATTGGGAGTGCAGTCATATTTGTAGTGTTCTTTGAGAGGCAATTGTTAGACTCCCATCTGATCTCTATGTGAATTCGTTTGGAAGTTAGTATTCCTAATTTGTGGTCATGGGCCTCCCTTGGTAAAGTTTGTATGCCACCTAAGTCGGGGACAAGACCTAAGCACACTAAAGTTTGTTTCCGTTTATAGAGCTAAGCTCCTGCTGCTCTGAGCTGAGTTGATCCTGAGGCGGGCTGAGCTTAAGCTGAGGTCCCTGAGCAAGCCAATTGAGCAAGCAGATTTTTAGGATCGCCGACCTCTGACAGAGTCCCTGGCAGGGACCAGATCTGGGACTACATCGCTATTTTAGGCTCTAGTTTGACTTTGCAAGTTCTGTCTGCTGATTTAAGCTCTCAGCCACGAGCCTTAAGTGTAGATAACATATCTAGCTAACAACTTAGATATTATGCTATGATAACTGACTAATTGCTATAGCTAGAGGCTGATATTATCAAAACCTAAAAGATGACTCATTCGCCCGCCATCACCCGGTTGTAAGAAGCTCTGATCTGTCTCCTGAGAGTCTGAGACGAGCTCGACTTTCAGGAGTCTAACCTGCATAAATCGATATTGTAAGAAATCTCTATATTTATCACCTCCAGTCCGGCTCTTGGGCGTATTTCTCGAATGGTATCTAGGGGACAATAGCGACTAGCAAACTATCAAGAAACATCATTTAACGGACCACTTACTTGGAGGTAACTTTCTAGTATTTCAGATAATATTAATATAATTACTGTATTCCGCTATAAATATTGTCATAATTACATAGCATATACACTTCAGTGTTAGAGAGAAAATTCGCTAACATGTATTATACTCTGCCAATAGGAAGACATCACTATAAGTGACCATTCCAAACCTGACAGTTGTCAATGATACACCAGGGATGCGGTTCACAAACGATCAAAGACTTCTAATTCTCATTCTGTGAATATAGATAATAGGGATATTGTACAGCGAGAAGCTCTTTTCATTTCGTAACTTATTCTAGCAACTTGCATAACTTTAACAATGCAGGGACAGACCGAAAACTATATCAATTTGCGATGCCGTCCTGTAAGGATCGCTCCTTGACGACCAATGAGCAAAGTTTGCGGGTCTCTTTGGTATACCTCAGGAAGTCGGTCGTACTCTTATTTTGGTTCTTCTGACACCCTTGCCCCAATTCTCGAAAGGAACTTGCACAATGCCTTGATCCTCAAGAATACCATCCAGAACAGAAACATCACTAGCAAAGATTGAAGTAAGAGCATTGACGACTTCGAATGAGGTGCCGTTGGGGTTTCTTCGTGGGGATCCCATGAGCCATTCTTGGAGCTTTCTGGGCAAAACTGGAAAAAAGCACAGCTGCTCATCATTGCCATCAGTTCTCACATAAATGATGAGAAGGTCGTCGTGATCGGATATATGAGCCCGGGCGTGATATGTCGTATCAGGCTGGATTATCTGACCATCCCGGACGATTTCCAGTTTCATAAGAATATAGTCGACTTTAACGATTTTCGCTATGCGTAGTCGCCTGTATAAAGAGCATGCATCATCACACGACCCGTAACTGTTGAATGTTGCCCCAACACTGGCAGGATGGCGCACAATCAGAATGATATCTCGAATAAGGATTGGCAAACTTACCGAGCAATGTGGTATGCCTTAGTATCCAAGTCCCATCGTCTCAACTCCAAAGTCTCCAATGCTGCAACCTATTCCCTCTTTTCCGTAATACATTTTAAATTATAGCGATATTCAGTCGAGAGCCATCTAAAAAGAGGCTGCAGCCGCCGCACCTCTATCAGATTGAAATCCAACATCTTTATATCAGATCCCAGAATACTGCTGAGACGCTCACGGTCGCCAATAGCAAACTCCGTGTCAACAGAACACAGCTCATTAGGTTTGAATGGCTGACCAGGTCTGAATGGGTGGCTGACAGGGAAAACTTTTGCTTTCAGGATTGGCTGTGCTGGAAATTCGGGCACCATTCCATCCGCTGCTTATCGTGAACACTTTCTTCATAAAAGCCCCTGAGAGAATATGCTGAGACCATATCAGTAGGCGCATTCCAGAGACAACTGGAGAGACCGGTCCAAGTTGGTCCTGTCTCATCGATGTACAGAATGCCGGAATCGTCAAAGAACTCCCTATGAGAGTGTCAACGCGAATTTTGAAGCAATTGGATGAAAGCCTACAGTGCTCGCTCTTTTGCGTCGCCAACTGACTCCCAAAACCTCGCCATTATGGCAGTGTATAATTCAATCACTTTTGCCATCTGCCAAGGTGATAGTGTATTGCATGAGTACTTGATGGACTCCAGAATTTCCAGCAGAAAATCCATGTCGTTTTTCCATTTCACGCTGAAATGTTTTGTTAGAAAACTCCAGTCGGTAGCAATAGCCACATTCATATCTTGCTCGTCCCCCTCAAGCTTCAAGGAAGGAAACTTGTCAAGATACTCCATATAGTGCTGCATGCAGTCTTTGAGCTCTTTGAGCGGGACCCATGTATTTTGCAGATTCAGTGAACGGTCCACAGCGCAAAGTTTCTGCGCAGGAAGCCCTTGAATCCTTGACACGAGGTTTGGGCTTTTCAGCAGCCGAGGCCCGTCAAAGGCCCAGAGATGTTGAACAAAGCCCAAAAGTCTATCCGGACGATGCTTAAACATATATTGATATCCCCCAGACAGAACGTCAATCTCGTCAGAGATTGAAGAGATGTCCCCATTTGACTCTTGTTCAAGGAGGGTTTTCGGTCGAAATAGACTAAACCTCTCCCGGATTCCAAGGCAATCACATAACAACTTCTTCCACGATAGATGAAAGAGGCCGGACTGGTTTGGTGCATCCTTCAATATTTCCGGGTGCAAGAAATTGAGAAAATGGCTCAGCCCAAACATACCAAGGCCAACGAGCTGCTGGGGGGTTAGTATATGGACCATTCATTCCCGGTAAGTAAACAATACTGCTCCAAGGCCTCTCAATTGTCATTTCGAGAGTCATGATCTTCACCGCTTGGTAAGATTTTGCATGTTCAGCGTTGAAAGACTCATGGGTGAGATATAGGTAACGGAGATAGCTTTTAATGTCATGAACTGACAGATCTTTGGAATGTGAAGAACTATCCAAGATCAAACTTCTCACCTGAACTACCGTTGCCTGCAAGACCCCGAGTTGCTGGTATAGAGCTCTCGTGTACAGTCCTCGGCTTTCAAAACTGCTAACGACTTGCAGATTTAAGTTCTCGGGGATGCCGATATTTTTCGTTATAGGAAAATAGACTGACCCAGAAGCTGCAGATGTCAGACTGCCATTTCTTAGTTACAGGAGAGGAAGTGATCTTATCCTCTCGGGTTGTTCCTCATCGACGAAAAGCTTGGAAAGAAGTCGAGCTAGAGCACCGTGCCACCCCTTGGTACGACGTACCGTAAACAGTCTCACTCCGTGGGTATTAAGATGCAGTTCCAACAGTGTGAGAAATTGAGTACTGTTAAAAGCTACAAGACCGTATTCTTTTAGCGTATTTGCCACTTCTGGAGGATACTCGCCTGAAAGAAATGGATGATTGATCGGGTCGTCTAACAGTGGCTTTCCAGTGTTGTCTCGAGCGTCTACACTAGGTATAGTAAGATGGCTGATAAGACGCCAATTTTTGACGCCTCGGGATATCAGACCAGGATTTTGCGCGATCCAACTTCGAATATCAGCGTCGAGGCCAGACCAAAAAGGGTCCAAGTCTCTTACTCTAGGAGTAAGGAACAATGGCCAGTAATAACGAAGAGGCGGGTGCTCACAGAACTGCAAAATTACATGAAAGGATGTGGTTGCAACCTGATCTTGGATCCTAAGGTTATTGGTTGATGTGGTGACTGTGGTACTGTGCTGGTCACTCCTAAAACCGCAGTCTGAGTAAATATGGAACTTGCATAAAATAATCAGCAAATAAATATAGGCCCGAGTCTGGTGTAACTTACTCCCCGGGGAGATGCTTGCAGTGGTGTTAAGTTGAATGACTTCTTTTCCTCGGTATCAGCTTGAACCTTGAATCCGTCTGTCAAGGGGAAAGCCAGCATAACATTCGTTGACAAATCGTCTGCAGACTCCTCTGTCACATGATGAAGTTGGGTATAAGTATTTTCCTTCCCCTTGTCAACGGTAGACACTTCTAGGGAGACCCGATATTCATCGACAGTGCGTTTCCGAAAATACTTGGATTGTTGCATCTTGCCACCCTGGCCGAAGAATTCGACCCTCATCGATTGGATATCCTTCAAAAAAGGGAGGCATTCTTCCTAAAGGCTTTCAAACTAAGAGATGATGACTTTTTCTATGTTCTAGATATCTTCCTTGCTGCCTTGGTTATGAAGGTAGAGCGTGATACGAGTTAAATTGTCGGGGATGGTCTCCACGGGTGACCCAAACTGGTCTCATCATATCGCCATTATTAACCTCAAATATGTCATGTTGAAACTCAAATAAGAAATTCCCAGACTTATAAGCTTTCTTAGTGGCGGTGATGATAGTCTTGAAATTGGCTCCTTTTATTTGTTTGTCATTAACTGGCCGACAAATGGCTTCAACATCTATCTTAGTAAGATAGTCATTATTGCAATCAGTGACAATCTAGTTAGGATATATCTTAAAGCTTATAAAAGGAGATTCGTTTATTGCGCTGGCATTGGCAAAGGTTTTACCACTGGCATATTGGAGGAGTTCATATAACAATTTTTTTTTAGCGCTGAGTTTAATATGCTGTCACAGAAGTCTTTTTCAAGTCAGCTGTTATGCATATGTTCACTTTTTGGAGTCACTTACGTACCATGGCCGTTCAAGCTTTGGATGATCTGTTCTGCTTCCTGCGCGCTCGCCATAATTGCAAGATTGAATAAATGGATGTTAACACAGTATGCAGATACGGTGATAGAGAGAGCAGTATTGGAGAAATCAAAAATGGGGGGAGGGGGTTCTGAAGAGGACCAGAGAGGCAGCAAAAAATGACAAGCCCTTATTGTTGGCAGTGGTAATGTCGAGAAGCATCTACCAGCATGGATATTCTGGGACGCCAATCCTGCGAGGTGATGCATTGGGGAAAGTCAATCCCCAGACGTGATATTAGGCAGTGACTTACCCGTTGGTTCATGTGGGGCAAGCCCCGAGGCGAACCAATCTAGCAAGCTAGGTTGGCCACAAAATTATGATACGGCCACAAAATTATGATACAGACCCCACACTTGGTGATATCCTTATTTATATATAATTACCACCTATCTTAGCTATATTTCACAACACTAACTGGTAAAATATACCTTTTTTATATCTATCTTTATTATGCCGAGTGATGTGAATCTCAAGGCCGCCCGGGAAGTCGTGGCAT
>VYWZ01001833.1:0-22573 GCA_008711595.1 Fusarium xyrophilum
TGTGGGGTGGCAGACGTTATTCTTATCGTTGCTGGGCCGAGAACTTAATTGTTGACCAGTAGATAACAGGATCGAGAATGCAACATAAGCAAGCCGCTCGGCCGAGCTATCAGTGGCTCATGAAGGTAAAGCCGAAAAGAAGATAGCCAGCAAAATCAGTTATCTCCATCTCGGTTCATCGATGTTGATGGTGCCCCAAAAGGTCGGTTTCTGGGGAAGATGCTCCCCTGGACTCCCCTGGCTGGTGCACGCCTACTGTGTTCAATCATACTCGGATAAGGCATAGCGCTGGAATATGGTTGAGGAGCGGGCTGCACGCCAAGGACCCGCCGCCATCCAATGTTTCACTGAAAGTACCGGATACTCAAGCGTGCTACAGCGGGAGCGAGCGTACCGGGCGCCCTGTAAGGGTCTCGATGTACCGACATCTGCTCTTCCAGCAGGTACTGTACAAGCCGCCAATTGCCCGGTGGAGGGGGGGCAAGGAGAGAACAGGCCGGGGTGTGGCCTAGAGCTTCCCCCAATTTTTTTTTCCATTCGACGACTTTTTGGTGGGCCAGTCGTTCAACAATCGGCTGCTCCCTCGCAAGTCAGTTACAGTCGTGATTACCTATTCGTACGGGCCATCCGCATCCCATTGAATGTTAATGGCTTGATCCTTCAGCTCTGTCTCTTCTCTAATTCCTCCCATTGCTTCTCGCTGGTAGGCAGAACGGATTTTCACCTTTGGCCTTCATATTCATAGACTCTCCGGCCACTTTCTTCTGCCTCCATCATCCTTCTCATTCTCCTTACCCTCCTCCTCCCCTTCTTTCCATCTCCCCGCCAGCCTGGGAGTTCATTACGACGGTTCCATCTTCTCTGTACGTTGGGGTTAAGCGGGCCCCTAGTATACTCACTGTCAATTCGACCATCGTCTTGCACCAATTCTAGGTCGCCAATAGCCAATTCGCGCTTTTCGAGATACCCCTTCTTTCAAACCCTCTCACGACCTAATACCGCCAAAAATGCGTCCCGAAGTTGAGCAAGAGCTTGCTCACACGCTGCTCGTTGAATTGCTCGCGTACCAGTTTGCTTCTCCTGTTAGATGGATTGAGACTCAAGATGTGTTCCTCGGTGAGAGGACCGCCGAGCGAGTCGTGGAAATTGGTCCTGCTGATACTCTTGGTGTCATGGCTAAGCGAACCTTGAAGTCCAAGTACGAAGCCTACGATGCCGCCAAGTCCGTTCAGCGAAATATTCTCTGCTATAACAAGGATGCTAAGGAGATCTACTATGCTGTTGATCCCGTGGAAGAGGAACCTGAGCCTGCGGCTGCTTCCTCTAGTGATGCCCCTGCAGCTCCTGCGGCCCCTGCCGCAGCTCCCGCAGCTGCAGCTGCACCCGCTCCCAGTTCAGGTCCTGTCGCCCAGGTTGCCGATGAGCCTGTACAGGCTGTCGACATCGTTCGTGCCCTCATTGCGCAAAAGCTCAAGAAGCCTCTCCTCGAGGTTCCTCTCAGCAAGGCTATCAAGGACCTTGTCGGTGGTAAGTCAGACTGAGTCTGGACTAATTGAGATATTATTAACGATCTTTCCTGCACAGGCAAATCCACCCTTCAGAACGAAATTCTCGGTGATCTTGGAAAGGAATTCGGTTCCACCCCTGAGAAGCCCGAAGACACACCTCTCGATGAGCTTGGTGCGTCCATGCAAGCCACCTTCGATGGCAACCTAGGCAAGCAATCGCTGTCCTTGATTGCTCGACTTATCTCCTCCAAGATGCCTGGTGGTTTCAATATCACAGCCGCCCGAAAATATCTCGAGAGTCGATGGGGTCTTGGACCTGGCCGACAAGATGGTGCTCTGCTTCTCGCTCTCACAATGGAGCCTCATGCGCGACTAGGCTCTGAGGGCGATGCCAAGGCCTTCTTCGACAGCGTGGCCAACAAGTATGCCACCAATTCCGGCATCAGTCTGTCTACAGATACTGCGGCTGGCCCCACTGGCGGCTCTAGCGGCGGCATGATGATGGATCCTGCTGCTATTGATGCCCTCACCAAGGACCAGCGTGCCCTCTTCAAGCAACAATTAGAGCTTCTCGCTCGATACCTCAAGATCGACCTCCGTGAGGGTGAGAAGGCTCACATCAACTCCCAGAAATCCGAGAAGGTTTTGCAAGCCCAGCTTGATCTCTGGACTGCCGAGCATGGTGACTTCTATGCCTCTGGTATTGAGCCTGTCTTCACCCCCCTTAAGGCTCGAACCTACGATTCATCATGGAACTGGGCTCGCCAGGACGCTCTCAGCATGTATTTCGATATTATCTTCGGTCGTCTCCAGGCTGTTGATCGTGAGATTGTCAGCCAGTGCATTCGTCTCATGAACCGATCCAACCCTAAGCTCCTCGACTTCATGCAGTACCATATCGACAACTGCCCCACTGAGCGAGGTGAGACTTACAAGCTTGCCCAGGAGCTCGGACAGCAGCTTCTCGAGAACTGCAAGGATGTTCTTGATGTTGCCCCTGTGTACAAGGATGTTTCCCTCCCTACCGGACCCAGGACAACAGTCGACGCCCGGGGCAACCTCAACTACGAGGAAGTCCCGCGTGCCAGCTGTCGCAAGCTTGAGCATTATGTCCAGCAAATGGCTGAGGGCGGCAAGATCTCTGAGTACGGCAACCGCACCAAGGTCCAGAGCGATCTTTCCCGCATCTACAGACTCATCAAACAGCAGCACAAGCTGTCCAAGACTTCTCAGCTTGAGATCAAGAGCCTTTATGGCGAGGTCCTTCGCTCGCTTGCCATGAACGAGAGCCAGATCCTTCCCAAGGACAACAAGAACCGAAAGGTTCTGAAGAACAGCCAGAGCAAGGGTAAGGTCGAAACCATTCCCTTCCTTCACCTCAAGAAGAAGGGTCTCCACGGCTGGGACTACAGCAAGAAGCTTACCGGCGTGTACCTCAACTGCCTTGAGGATGCTGCCAAGTCTGGTGTCACCTTCCAGGATAAGCACGTTCTCATGACTGGCGCTGGTGCCGGTTCCATCGGCGCCGAGGTCCTTCAGGGTCTCATCAGCGGTGGCGCTAAGGTCATTGTCACCACCAGCCGCTTCTCCCGCGAGGTTACCGAGTATTACCAGGCCATGTATACCCGCTATGGCTCTCGCGGCTCCCAGATTGTCGTTGTTCCCTTCAATCAGGGTAGCAAGCAAGATGTTGAGGCCCTCGTGGATTACATCTACGATACCAAGGAGGGTCTTGGCTGGGATCTCGATTTCATCGTTCCTTTCGCTGCTATTCCCGAGAATGGTCGCGAGATTGACAGCATTGATTCCAAGTCTGAGCTTGCCCATCGCATCATGCTTACCAACCTTGTTCGTCTCCTCGGATGCGTCAAGGCCCAAAAGACTGAGCGTGGCTTCGAGACCCGACCTGCTCAGGTTGTTCTGCCCCTTTCTCCCAACCACGGCACCTTCGGTAATGACGGTCTTTACTCCGAGTCCAAGCTTGGCCTCGAGACTCTCTTCAACAGATGGCACTCGGAAAGCTGGGCCAATTACCTCACCATTTGCGGTGCGGTCATTGGCTGGACCCGAGGAACTGGTCTTATGTCTGGTAACAACATCGTCGCCGAGGGCGTTGAGGCTTTCGGCGTCCGCACTTTCTCTCAGCAGGAGATGGCTTTCAACCTTCTTGGTCTCATGTCTCCTACTCTGGTTGATCTGTGCCAGAATGAGCCTGTCTTTGCTGACCTCAACGGTGGTCTGCAGTTCATTCCTAACCTGAACGAGACCATGACCAAGCTCCGCAAGGATATCATGGAGACTAGCGAAGTTCGCCGCGCTGTTGCCAAAGAGAGCGCCATTGAGAACACTATTGTTAATGGTGCCGCCTCCGAGGTTCTCTACAAGAAGAAGACAATTGATCCTCGTGCCAACATCAAGCTTGACTTCCCCAACCGACCTGACTGGAAGACCGAGATTGAGCCACTCAACGAGAACCTTAAGGGCATGGTTGACCTGGAGAAGGTCGTTGTGGTCACTGGTTTCGCTGAAGTTGGTCCGTGGGGTAACTCTCGAACTCGATGGGAGATGGAGGCCTATGGTGAATTCTCCTTGGAGGGTTGCGTCGAGATGGCTTGGATCATGGGTCTCATCAAGAACCACAATGGTCTTATCAAGGGTAAGCCGTATTCCGGCTGGGTTGACGCCAAGACTGGTGAGCCCATCGACGACAAGGACGTCAAGCCCAAGTATGAGAAGTATGTTCTTGAGCACTCTGGTATCCGTCTGATCGAGCCTGAGCTGTTTGAGGGCTACGACCCCAACAAGAAGCAGCTGCTTCACGAGGTCGTCATTGAGGAGGATCTTGAGCCCTTCGAGGCCTCTAAGGAGACTGCCGAGGAGTTCAAGCGTGAGCACGGTGACAAGGTTGAGGTCTTCGAGATCCCTGACAGCGGCGAGTACATCATTCGCCTCAGGAAGGGTGCTTCTCTCTGGATCCCCAAGGCTCTTCGCTTCGATCGTCTCGTCGCTGGTCAGATCCCAACTGGCTGGGACCCCAAGCGATATGGTGTTCCTGAGGATATCGTCTCCCAAGTTGACCCTGTCACACTGTTCCTTCTTGTGTCTACTGCCGAGGCTCTCCTTTCTTGTGGTATCACCGACCCATACGAGTTCTACAAGTACGTCCACGTCTCCGAAGTTGGTAACTGTGTTGGTTCTGGTGTGGGTGGTGCCGCCGCTCTCCGCGACATGCACCGCACTCGCTTCCTCGACCAGCCAGTGCAGAACGACATTCTCCAAGAGTCCTTCATCAACACCATGGCTGCCTGGGTTAACATGTTATTGATGTCCTCTTCTGGACCTATCAAGACTCCTGTTGGTGCTTGTGCTACCGCTGTTGAGTCTATTGACACCGGTTATGAGACCATCATGGAGGGCAAGGCTCGTGTCTGCTTTGTCGGTGGCTTCGATGATCTCGGTGAGGAAGGCTCTTATGAGTTCGCCAACATGAAGGCCACAAGCAACACTGTTGACGAGTTTGCCCATGGACGTACTCCTAAGGAGATGTCTCGTCCTACCACTACTACCCGAAACGGATTCATGGAGTCTCAGGGTTGTGGTATCCAGGTCATCATGACTGCCAAGCTTGCTCTTGACATGGGTGTCCCCATCCACGGTATCGTTGCCCTGACCACCACTGCTTCTGACAAGATCGGCCGTTCCGTTCCCGCTCCAGGCCAGGGTGTTCTCACCACAGCTCGCGAGAACCCTGGTAAGTTCCCTTCGCCTCTTCTCGACATCAACTACCGACGCCGCCAGATCGAGCGTCGCAAGAAGACTATCAAGCAATGGCAAGAGTCTGAGCTTGAGTATGTTCATGACGAGATTGATGCTATGAAGGCTCAGGGTGCTTCCTTCGACGAGAAGGAGTATGCCGCGGACCGCTTCGCTCACATTGAGAAGGAAGCTGCCCGACAGGAGAAGGAGCTTCTCCGCAGCATGGGCAACAACTTCTGGAAGAGCGATCCTAGCATCGCCCCTCTGCGCGGTGCCCTCGCCACATGGGGTCTCACTGTCGACGATATCGGTGTTGCCTCGTTCCACGGAACCTCTACAAAGGCCAATGATAAGAACGAGTCCAATGTCGTCTGCCAGCAGCTTCGCCATCTTGGTCGAAAGAAGGGCAACGCTGTCTTGGGTATCTTCCAGAAGTACCTCACCGGTCACCCCAAGGGTGCTGCTGGTGCTTGGATGATGAACGGTTGTCTCCAGGTCCTCGACACTGGTCTTGTTCCTGGAAACCGCAACGCGGACAACGTTGACCCGGTTATGGAGCAGTACGACCTCATCGTCTACCCCAGCCGCAGCATCCAGACCGACGGTGTCAAGGCCTTCTCCGTTACCTCTTTCGGTTTCGGACAGAAGGGTGCTCAGGCCATTGGTGTCCACCCCAAGTACCTGTTCGCTACTCTTGATGAGAAGACCTACGCCGACTACTGCGCCAAGGTTGATGCTCGCCAGAAGAAGGCCTACCGATACTTCCACGATGGCTTCATCAACAACAAGTTGTTCGTCGCCAAGAACAACTCTCCTTACTCTGATGACCAGCTCAGCAAGGTTCTTCTCAATCCTGATGCTCGTGTCTCTGAGGACAAGAAGTCATCCGAGCTTAAGTATGCCCCTGACTTCATGAAGAAGTCAGAGAAGGTTGTTTCATCAGCCAAGGCTAAGGAGACTGAGCAAGTCATGGAAGCTCTGGCCCTCAAGGTCACAAGCAAGAACAGCCAGGTCGGCGTTGACGTTGAAGACATTGCCGCTGTCAACATCGACAATGACACTTTCGTCGAGCGTAACTTTACCGCTAAGGAGATCTCCTACTGTCGCCAAGCTCCCAGCCCCCAGAGCTCTTTCGCCGGCCGCTGGAGTGCCAAGGAGGCCGTATTCAAGTCTCTCGGCGTCGCCAGTCAAGGCGCTGGTGCCGCTATGAAAGATATCGAGATCGTCAAGGGAGAGAACGGTGCGCCCACTGTTTCCGTAAGTCACCTTTATTCAAATCAAACATGCAAGATGCTAACATCTGTAGCTTCACGGTGAGGCTGCTGCCGCTGCCAAGAAGGCCGGTGTGAAGGATATTACACTGTCCATCTCACACTCTGATAGCCAGGCTATCGCTGTGGCTGTTGCCAATTTTTAAGTGAATACAAGGAGAAGGACGGTTTGTACGGGCTCACTTTGGACTTTGTAATGGGCGTTTGATGAACGATGTTTCGATATGATGCCTGACTCTTTTGATGATATATGTTGCCGGCTACAGTTCATACGGGCCCTATGATATTGATAGAACTTGGCGTAGGCTGCGCTGAGTAAAACAATTTTACGCATGAAATAGACATTCTTACAGTTCCCCACGGTCCCTTGCTGTGATAGCCATGGGTAATGCAATCAGTTTTCGTAACCACGAACTAGGGCCAGGGACTTGAGTAGTGGTTAGTTGATACTCAATCCATGGGTATGGACACGAAATTGTTAGGCTTCGAATTTATGACGGATCATTTGCAATAGTACTTGCTTAGCCAACGTACTGCACCTAAACGCACGCGCGCAACACTAAAAATAGGAACCTGTCTCGTGCTGAATTGAAGATATATGCCATTGATTGTTGGCACATGGACTGGGTTCTTCTTCCCAGCTTGTTTAGAGCTCATCCTGAGCTTCTACAGCCCACCAACAGGGCCGCGACCAACGTGGTAGCTGAAATGTCCATGCGGTGATACCAGAGAATCTTCGCAGTCCTCCTCTTCTCTTTGGTATCGTAGAATCCACTATGCCTTGTCGTGAGGTGTTGTGAAATCTAGGACCGTTGGTTCAAGGTGTAGATATCATCGTTAGCCATGTAATTATCTCATTGGCCCCGACCCCGGCCTCGGCCTCTTCCACCACGACCACGTGCGCGATCGCCACGACCGCTGTGATCTCCCCTTGACTGTCCTCCTCTACCGCCTCGGAAACCGCCTTGATGGCCCTTCTGTGATTCGCTGACCTGGTCGATGATCTCGTCGGGTACTCTCAGGTATTTGATCTGCTGCACATCAGTCTCCTTTTCTAGGTAAATTCTCCATGGCACAGTTGAAACGTACATTGTTTCCCTTGACATAAACCTCTGGTAACCTGACAAATCGATCGCCCTCCTGTACTCAACTCGTCAGTATATCCTGTTCGAAAGCATCGCGTTCGTGACTGCGGGCGCATACCGGACTTGTCTGCACCACCTCCTTGAGTGTGAGGTTCATCCATGTATCGCACGAAACCAGGTGTCCGTTGAGTGTCTCGCCGTTCTTCAGCTCAACGAGCATGGGGTGGCCCTGGGCCGCATTGAGTAGTCCGAGAGGTAGCTATTCGCTGTCAGCTATTGCCATGCCAGCATTGTGCGCTGAGGTGATCAGGGCGCCCGGCGCTAAATGGTAGTCATCGGGCGTCAAGGGTAATTACAACATACCATGGTCTAATTCGTTGCGTCGTAACAATGTGGTTTATGATGCGCGTGCTGGAAACGGACGTGGAGAAGGGAACAAGCTCAGTGGAGCGCGGCTGTTCGGTGAGACCCAAGGTGAGAGCGGCTGTGAGCGGCTAACGCCTCGTAGAATGCATAGCCCCGTTAGCGATAGTGGTCATTGCAGAGATACCTTATTCGAGGCCCGCGTACAGAATTCATTCGATTATCGGCAGAATCCGTTTCTCAACATTGACATTGGCAACATAACCGTGCGGCGAGAATGCCTTGTCCACGATTGGTGTATAATGGTGTACGACGCTGTCTCCGCCAAGCAACTTATAGGCCTCATTCACTAAGAATCCTGAGCTCCGCAGGGCCAGGACTATGGCCTCTATATCCAAAAACAGTCCAAAATCGCCAGTATGGGACCGACATAGCCAAGGACAGAAAAAGCACAGATTTTCTCGGTAATGATGACTTGATGAGTTCATTTCATGATGAACTTGACCAGGCCATGTCTTCGGACTGTGGAGAGAAGACGGGATCGTTGAGTGCGTTTTTCCAAGAACATGAGCACAGGCAAGCTCAGCAAAAGAGTATAGAGACGGGGCAACATGTTGATCAACCAGCCAAGCTAGAAGGCCGAAACCCAGCCCTGGCTAAAGTGTTGCCAGACTTGAATACCGTATCAATACCAGTGATGGTTGACGCCCTCAGGCGGTTACGGATGCCACAAGAAGAAGGCAATTCTAGTCTCCCTACCAACAGATATTTAAGAATCCTGAATATCGTTAGATTTCTTCTCAGACACCGCAACTATCCCCCCGATGCTTTGATCTATGAGAGCCTGATGACTGCTATGGCTGACCCGAGGGGGTCTAGCAAAGGAGTTCGCAAATTATTGGGCGATATGACTTTTCAAAATGTCCCGCTTACTGCGGATATCTGCTACCTTGCTCTCGAAGCTCTCAGTATACACCCAGACTATATCCTGCGGCAAGAAGTTGTGCAGATAATGGAGCTGCACTGGTTCGAATTCACGATGCCTGTCAAGCAAATTATCGCCGTGGCAATGTTACGAGAAGGCCAGTTTGAATTGGCCTTGAGTAAACTCGACCAGCTTTTAGAAGGGCCAGGGCATGTGGATCTTTGGGTCTATGATATCTTCATTCTGGAGTTCGGTAGAGAAGGGTTCTTCGACGAAATGCTTCAAATCCTGCGGAAGCGAAAGTTTGCTCGTGGTTCCGACAGTGCTTTCAGAAGTATCCAGCTGATGGCCTTGGACATGTTCAGCCAAGGCTTCCACCATCAAGGAACAACTTTCGTATGGCGAGACGTTGTCAATATCCCAATTCACAGCCCTTCATATGGTATTCTTGAGAACGTTCTGGCCACTGGGGCCAGGCACGGCGACACTGAACTCGCCAGTCAAGCCCTTCAGAAGCTGGCGATTCATGGCAAGCCTCGTCAGCAGCACAATGATGCTATGCTGGAAGCGTTCGCTAATTCGGGGGATGTCATGGGCGCGCTTACACTTTTGAATCTGCAACAGAACAACGGACGCCTCCTTCTTCGGGAAACCACAATGCCCGTTCTACGGGCTTTACTCAAGAACCGCAATCTTATTAGCGAAGCTGAGGCTGCTGTTCAAAGCATACGCAAAGAGGGGCCCGTTCCTCAGCAAGTCCTTATGGTCACGATCGAGGCTCTGGCTCGAACCCGAACTTCAGAAGCGGCTATGCACCTGTTCAACGACATGCACCTCCTCACCGGGAAAAGTCCCCGATTGTCAGATATTGGACTTCTCCTTCGTCATGCCAGCCAGACAAAGACGCAGTATGACCTTGCAGTGGCTTACAATTCCGAACTTGCCAGGATTGACACCACCCCGCTGTCAATAGGGAATGAGAATTCTAAAGAGGATCAGGGCAATGATGATGCCACAGTCCCCGAGACGTGGATGGATCAAGTCGAAGCGGGCCCTGCCTTTGACGTGATGATCCCAGCCTGCGCACAGGTGGGCGATTTTGACCTGGCATTCAAGTTCATCGACTATGCCAAGAATGCATCACCCGGTTGCCCTGCCTGGAGGTCTGCAAGTTGGGTTGAGCCATTCATCAAGCTGGCCCTTGACGCAGAGCACCCTCTGGTGTGGGAGATTGTCGACCTATTAGACCAAGGCCAAGATGCGCCAGCTATGATGATACGAAAGGAGCTTCAACGACGGCGCATTCAGAAGAGAGCAAGCAGTTGATAAGATGCCATGTTGCATAAGTCAATAGACCTCAGCTCCAGAATGAGAGTCTGGGGCCAAGAATGCACCGGAAAGAGACTATTACGTTACATTATCGTATCCAGTCTCTGGTTGCACTTCAGGGTCAGCATCGAACGATGTCGAACCTATCAACTAGCTACTGTGTGTATTTGAGCTTCTCGTCAAGCAGGCCAGCTGTTGTGCGTGAGCGTCAATGACGTGACGAACACAGTAACGCGACCTCTGAGCTTTCATGTCTGGCCTTGAAGTGTCGTTACAGTAAGCAAGGTCCCGGGCTATCCGATATACTTGTATTCTAGCTTCAGAATGATTCTTGTCAGGCTGGTGAGCGGGCGTCGACCGTTGAGTAGTCTAGTCGGGGCGTTTGGGTCTCAGTCAGTGAGATATAAGATCCCACCAACCCCAGGAAAGCTGTTGGCTGTTATGGTGTGAAGGACTCAAGATATTGTTGGGGTATGCAAGAAGAGATTTCACTGTTCGACCGAGAAAAGGACGAGTACAATGAGTCACATGAAATGGTATGGTATGCACATATTCAATCTCCGTTTTGAAAGCAACGATATTAATTCAGAGTTGGTCCGTCGTGATCAACATTCCGTAGAGTCTCGGCACTCGAGGAAAAATTGAGGCTCCTCGACCGGGGCGACGTTCACACCGAGGGTGATTGAGCCAGGGCCCTTGAAGCTTATGATTTGGGTCATCTTGGCACCACGTCCCCGGGACGATTGCTAAGCTTTTGACGGCAGATGGCGGAGGGTCTCACCCATTTGGGTCATTAGTGCTGATCTTTGGGGTTCAAGATATGTTTTAGTCTTCTCATTTGCTGAGCATGTCATGAGCTGGCGGGCTCTTGGAGCTTACCGCTGAGGTGAGAGACATGCGTAAGGGGGAGAGCCAAAGAGATGTAGGCCGAGCACCGAGCAGGGAGTGGTAACAACGTCAGGCGTGTTAGTCCGAAAGTGGCTTACAGAGTTATGCTTGCTCGTATGGACCATATCAAAGACATGTGGAAGGGCTAAGATTGCATCACAGCATGACGGGTGACTAACTCCGGATTGCTAAGCTCCGTGGTGTAAGAGCTTGCAGAGGAGCAGGCGAGTGGGAGAGAATATGAGTATAAGAATAAGACGAGTGCATGCCTCACGAGAATTGAACTTCACGTCTCAGTTAGGATGGTAAGCTTGAAAAGAACCCTTTCCACTCAATAACCTCTTCTTATCCCCCCTCTGATACAGTTATCTCGACAACAAGATATACATCAATATGTCAGACCTCATCAGAGATGCTCCCTTGGGGCAACTCATCCGCTTCGTCACTCGCAACAGATACCTCCAGTACCCAGAAGAAAAGCCCGATTTCAAGCTCCCAGAGTCCTGGGCTGCAGTGATCGGCAACCCCGATGCCATCATCCAAGAGTCTTCCCCCAACGACAACACAGTCCTCACCGGTACAGCTCTCGCATCCTCGGCCTCATCTACTGTTGCAGCAGAGGAGGATCCCAAGCTCAAGGGCGAGAAGAACAATGAGAACGACGACGTCGGACGTGCTGATCCTCAGCCCACGAGACTCCATCGCTCGCGATCTCCCCAAGAAACACAAGCCTTACACACCGTCGACAGACTTGAAGCCGATGAAGAAGAGCACGATGTCGAGAAGGTCAGGTCTATCCCTGTTGTTCCCAAGCGGACAAAGGATGGGTCTATCCTCGTCGGCTGGTATTTCAGCGACGATAACGAGAACCCTCATAACTGGACCAACAGCCGTCGACTTGGTGTCTCCCTCATCATCTGTCTATACACCTTCGTCGTCTATACATCCTCTGCGATCTACACTTCCTCAACTGAAGGTGTAATGCGCGCCTTTGGTGTTGGTCAGCTCGAGGCTACGCTTGGTCTCTCACTATATGTCTTGGGCTACGGTATCGGTCCTCTGATTTTCTCACCCCTGAGTGAAATTCCTCGCATCGGGCGAAACCCCGTTTACATTGTCACGATGTTTCTCTTTGTCGTCGTCTCCATCCCGACAGCACTAGTGGATGACTATCCCGGTCTGATGGTTCTTCGATTCCTTCAGGGCCTCTTCGGCTCGCCCTGTTTGGCTTCTGGTGGTGCTTCACTGGGAGATATTTACAGTCTCATGGCTCTCCCCTATGCCATGATGGCCTGGGTCTCGGCTGCCTACTGTGGTCGTAAGTTTCCTTCACCCTCACAGTCTCTTGCTTTCAACTAACATGTACAGCTGCTCTTGGTCCCCTGATCAGTGGTTTCGCCGTACCCGCAAAGAACTGGCGATGGTCTCTCTACGAGAGTATCTGGGCCTCCGCCCCTATCTTCATCCTCATGTTCCTTCTTCTCCCCGAGACCAGCGGTGCCAACATTCTCCTCCGTCGAGCAGAGCGTCTTCGAAAGCTCACTGGCAACCGACGTTTCATGTCACAGAGTGAGGTTGACCAGCGTCATATGAAGGTCTCTGCCATTGCTGTCGATGCACTCATCAAGCCTATGGAGATCACCATCAAGGACCCCGCCGTGCTGTTCGTGCAGGTCTACACTGCCATTATCTATGGTATCTACTATTCATGTAAGTTCGCTACACCACATCATTGGCATCTCGATGACTGACGCCTCTTAGTCTTCGAGGTTTTCCCCCGTGTCTACCCGGTCTACTACAACATGAACCTTGGTCAAATCGGTCTCGTCTTCCTCTGCGTTCTCGTCTCTTGTATGATCGGCGTAGGCATCTACGTCTCCTACCTGCACTTTTACATGGACCCTCGCATCGCCAAGCGTGGTTGGCCCATTCAAGAAAGTCGTCTTGTTCCAGCTCTGCCAGCCGCTCTCGGCCCTACTATTGGCTTGTTCCTCTTTGCCTGGACAGCTCGAGCCTCTATCCACTGGATCGTGCCCACCATCGGCATCACCATCTACGGAGCTACAGTCTTCATTGTCATGCAATGTATCTTTGTGTACATTCCCCTCAGCTACCCGATGTATGCTGCCAGTCTGTTTGCCGCGAATGACTTCTTCCGAAGTGCTCTAGCTTGTGGCAGTGTTCTCTTTGCCCAGCCCTTATTCGACAATCTCGGCGTTGCCAAGGGTACCAGCCTTCTCGGCGGTCTCAGTGTCATTGGCATCATTGGTATTTGGCTGCTATACTTTTACGGTGGCAAGCTGCGATCCCTCAGCAAGTTTGCTATTTCAGACCATGTTGAGTAGATAAGCAACATACATCCAAAGACCGACAACCTACCTATCTGGAAAGCCTACGGGAATACTCTGTATGACTGGACGAATGACTGGAAATTAATGTGATGGGAAAAACCGTGGAGTTCGGTGGGACTTGAGAGGAATACATGAGTCAAGGTTAATGATCAGCTGAGCAGCACCTGATGATGATTCAAGCTATGTGATGCTTCAAAGATACTATCACATCTATCAGGTGAAAAGAAGAAGAAATGTGACAACCTACGATTCTTCAATTGTCTGCCATCGCCGGGTATCTCCAGATATGAGGGCCCTAGTTCAACACCTGTTTGTGCCATCATTGCGCAAAACAAGCCGATTCGCTAAACCCTTCCATAGCAATTTCTCCTCCGCTCATAAGCCATAAATCAATAGTTAGTCGTGTACAATTGAGCACCCTGGCTCCTAAACGCCTGACCAAGGCTCATAGTTGTAGCCAGATGACTGGCCCCCAGGATGAACAGAGGGGTTGTGGGAGCTTTGGAAGTACCAACTAGGCGGCTGTTGCTGGTTTGATGTTTGAGCCTGTTGGCTTTGGTGTGCAGACCCAGAGTATGATGCGTAACCCTGCTGCTGCTGCTGCTGTTGTGGTTGCTGCTGGCTGTATGAACCACTGCTAGCACGAGTATGCTGTTGTGTGTTCGAATACATGTCAAAGTTCTGGCGGGATGCCGCCGTTGGCTTAGACGCTGTTGTCTGTGCGTAAATATTGGGTGTTTGATATGATGGGTTGGTGCCATATGTGCGATCGTTTCGACTCGAAGAATTAGACCACTGGTTTGCAGTGGAAGGGGTACTCTGGTAAGATGTGCTCATGGTCGTCGGTGGTTGATGGCTTCCGCTGGTGCTGGCACTGCTGTAACGCCCATAGTCATCATAGCCAGAACCACTGGACATGTGTGATGTATCATACTGAGTGCTGCCTCGTGTGTTCTGCTGCTGAGCCATGTCGGAAGGAGGCTGGTAGCCTCGTGCCTGGTCAGTTACAGGTGTGCGAGACTGGTTTCGCTGGCTTGTTCTAGAAGCCGTGCGAGGAACCGCAGCTTGTTGATAAGGGGATTTGCGGGTCTGTGCCATCATGGCTGCCGTAGCGACGGGCGATTGACGTGCCTGAGCCTGCTGCATGACCGTCTTAGGAACTGGTGCAGCTTGTTGGGGAGTGTCATTTGTTAGGCTCTGGTTCTTCTGTCGAGCCCTCCCACTTGAGCGTATGTCGTACGTCATCTGCGGAGAGACGGATGCCATTGTTGTTGCCGGCATAGTCGTGTTGGAAGTTTGAGCCCAGTCCAATGGCTGTGGGTTTGCAGGCATGTTCTGCGCATTGGCTTGGCTGGGCTCGGACGGAAGACTTCTTCGTGTCTTGCTAGTGGTGCTACTTCCACCAACACTACCGCTACAAAAGGCGGTCCATCGCCTTGTTTCAGACGGCGCGATCGTACCAGCAGGAGCTGGGATAGGAGGGGCCGGGTGGACCATGGTTTGTGTCACTTCTGGCAGGTTATGAGAGTAGTTACCTCTCTGCGGGACCGATGTGCTCATTGCTTGAGAGCTGGTCGAGTAAGGGTCTGGCTGAGGAAGAACTAGCCCGGAAGCAGGCTGGTAGTAGTTGCTCTGTGTGGGCTGGGTATCTTGAGTTGTTGCATCAGTGTTGGTGACCATGTTTCCGATATTCATCTGAGGGTATGAATAATCCTGCGAAGTGTCTTGTCGTTCGTCATCTTCCTGTTCAGAACCCTCTCCTTCGGCATCTTCCTGCTGCTCTACCTCTTCATCCTCCTCATCGCCATCGCCGTCGTCATCATCATCAATAACGATTGCCTCAGACTTCTTGGGCTTTGTTGCCCTGTTTCTTGGTTTCTGTGGCGCATATTCACATGCAGTCCCATGATTCGCACACTCGGTGCAGATGGGCCTCTCCCTCGGGCACTGGTTTTGTTAGTTCAGCAGCGTCTGATTAGTTTGAGGGGCATTCACCTTTGTTTTCCGTGCCTTACATGGGAAACAGGCTGTTCTCGACTTGCCCATCCTCTTCCTCTTACGCTTAGGAGTGGAAGTATCGTCAGCAGCCTGAGCTACTGCTGTCTCAGTATCTGTGTTCGCGTTGCTCTGAGCACTTGACTGTGGCACTAGCTCTTTGGTAGTTCTAGGTCCAGTTGAAGTTGTCTGGCTGCTCTGTGTTGGAGAGCTTGCCTGTGTTGAGCCATCCTTGTTGCCGGGATGGACAATGCGGAGGCGTTCTGCACCATATTTGACAAGCATGTTCAGTGACTCGCGCTGCAACTCTGGTGCTTGGTTGGCGAAGATACCAAACTGCTCAGGAGACAACGTGGTGGGATCGACACCAGCGTTGCTGAGCATTGTCGTGGCTGCTTCTTTTCGACGTGCTGCTTCAGCTGCTGAGACATTAACCGGGAAAGCAGCTGCAGCCGACTGGCCGTTTGCCTGCTGAGACGAAGTTCCATTCATCGTTGCGTCCCCCATCAACCCTTGAGGATAATCGTTGAACCCTTGCTGCCCAGTATTGCCGGACGCTTCTCCGCCGTTCATATACGATGGGCCCCCTTGATTTTGCCCATCGATGGCCGGTGCCCCAGGATAATCTGGAGGGATCATCGGCCCGTCTACTGAGTCCGCTGGTTGAGATGCTCCATTGTTTATCTTCTTTCGTTTCCGGGGGTTACCGTTCTCATCTTGCGCCTTGACTGTAGAGTCCCGCTTCTTTCGCTCCTTCTTGTCTTTCTTCTCATCTCTACGTTTCCTCGGCGTCTTCTCCTTTGCCTTCTGCTGCTGTTCTAGAAGTCTCTGCGCGCCTGGTCCCAGTTGACGAGGAGCAGGCTTGAAGTGGGCGGCCAGCTCTGCAACTGTTTTGTGCAAAGGAGTATGGTCGTATTTCACGGTGATGGAGCGACTGCCACGGTCAAAGGCAATCGTGATCGATCCTCGACAGTCAAAGGCAGGCCGAGCTATCTCATTGTCAGCCAGTGAAGCAATTTTGGATGGCGCTCTGAACTTACCATGCAGAACTGGGTCAGGCTCTCTCTGACTGAACTCTCCTACTATTGTTTTCGTTTGGTTCTTTGCATTCTGTCGAGTCCATTGCTGATACGAGTCCTTGCACAAATACGTAAAAGTCCAACCCTGTGTACCGCGCGATACCTCTCGAACGGTCCAGGTACTCCCATCGGTTGAGCTGATTATCGAAATGATGTGTTTTGCGACCGATCGCTGAAGCGTCGGATCGTCTTGGGGTTGATTCATGAGCGTATCATTAGCAAATACCACGCGCGATAGCTGTCCTTCATCCTGGTTGCCATTCATTCCCACAGACTGCGCTCCTCCCAGTGACGGATCAATGTTGTTTAGGCTCTCGAGTGTCCCGTTCTCCGATTCAGACACAGGCAACTGAAATCGTACCGTGGCTCTCAATTCGATTGTCAAAGCCACGTGTTCGGCCCGTGTCGGTGTCGACTTGGCATCTAGAATGCTTCGTAGTTTGAGCTGGAGCTCCTCGACCGAATCGCATTGCGAGTCACTTGACGCGGCGGACGTCTGCGCGCCGCCAAGACCAAGGCTTGCGAGGAAATCGGCCATGGTTTCTCGTTGCTCGCAAGTTAGGCGGCGTCGCGCCAAACGCAATAGCTTTGTGTTATACTCGTCAGCGCCCGGCTCCTCCTGAGGTGATGAGTTGACAAGTGTTGCCGATGGTATGTTCGGACGACGCTGTCCTGGTGTTTGCGGGCTCACGAACGCGCAGGTGGGTGATTGTGGAGCTACGGATTTGATAAGATGAGGTAAGGGTCCGTGCAGTGTTTAGCTGACGTTTAGTGGGCGTGACTTGCCCCTGAGAGCCACTAACGGGTGCTGAAGGGGGTGTGAGTATAGAGGATGATGAATCTATCCTCCCGCCTGCAGTCGCCATATTTCATATTGGAATTTCTCAAAGAGATACTCAGATCAAAGTGAATAGAAATGAACTCTGGCAGTTCTTATCGTTCGCTTGTTGGGGTGTTCAACTTGTGGTGTTGCCACCCAGTAAAAGGAGCTTTGGTGAATGCGAGATGAAAAGGAAGTAATTGCGAAGGCTTCAAAAGGCTTCCATGGAGAAAAAAGTGTATAATCAGTCACAACAAGAAACAAATGAGCGGGGTTATTCTCGTCAGTGTTCTGATTGAATATGATCAAGTACTCGCAGCTTGATAAACAATGCCCCTTCAAAGTATCATAAACGCCCATTCCGCCAGCCAACCATTCTGATAATCCACTCTACTGTGCCCTTCGACCTCAGTCTCATGAGCTTTCCTCTATCCATTCTTCGATTCTTTCCATCAATTCAACCTTTCGTCCGGCAGTACTCAACCCCTTAGTAGCTAGTATATCTTTGAGCTGAACGACAGTCATTTTTTGAATAGTCCCACCTTCGATTGCTGCCTTCAATTGAGCCATACTGAATGAAGAACCAGTTGCCTTCTCTGATGAACCCCTCGACTTCTTCACTGGTCTCTCCATGTCTTCATCGTCCGTCTCACGCTTTGTCGATTTCTTGTTCGCAACTTTACCAGACTCTTCTCCCAGAGACTCAGACCATTCTTCCAAGTAGCCGCCTGCTCGTTTACTGATCGCTTTGTATTTTGGCTCCGTTGCATCGTCTGCCTTCTCGGGTACCTCTTCCTCCAAAGCAAGAGCCTGGAGGATTCTGTAGTGCCACTGCAACGCGGGGTTGGGGTATTTCAATGGATCATACATAGCCTTTGGCAGCTGGAGTTGCTGGATGATAGTCCGCATTTGCGTCGTAAGCTCTCCAGAACTTCGCAGCACTTCACTGGGTGGGTCGATATTTCTCAGGTCATCCTGAAAGGGTAGAGGATAGAGCCAAAGTCCAGCAGGCAGATACGGCGTTCCCGAGCTATCATCAGACCGCTCTCTAGACGGTATGATGGCGGCCAACATTGGCTGCGCATTAGCACGAGTGATACACCAAGCGACACCCATTCTGTCATCCTTGAGAAGTTTCTGCCAGAGTGCTGTGAAAACTCTGGTCGAACCAACGTAATCTTCTTCGCTGGGGAAGATGAATGTGGACTTCTTAGTGCTTGCCCATACGGGAAGCAAACTGCGCGGTTTGAAGCCGATGATACGAATGATGGGTGATCCAAAATCCTTCAACGCCTTCTGTTCGTCAGGAGAGAAGTAGACATATTCGCCGCCAAACTTGTACGCCTTCTTTATCTCTGCTTTTTCAACGGTCCTGGCGCTATCCTCCGCAATTCGTGTGGTTTCACCAGTAGCAATTTGCGGCTTTTCACCATCCAACCAAATGTAACAAGTGCGTGCTGGTGTTTGACGATGAACAATGTTATACCCCTTCACTGAGATGCGTAGCCCTGGAGCAATCTCGAATGGCAAATTTGAGAACAGGGCTCTCTTTGCAGTTTGTTTGGAATTGACATTTGAGATGAGCGAGTTGAGCAAGGTTAATCCGTCTCCAGATTTCGATGTTCGGACTTCTGTCATGTTCGCCTCTCCAACAGGGTCACGATAGACAACATCCTTTGCGTGTTAGCTGGTTCCCAGGTCTCTCTAGACCGATTCTTACATCATAAAACTTGTGGAGGTCAAATTTCTCTTCTCCACGAGTGATGGGGAATAGATCTATCAGGATCCCAAGGTCGTACAGATCCTTGGCTCGTACCGCTGCAGCGGACTTGGCTTGTTTGTCAGATGCGTGGGGATTGTCGTTGTCAGTTACTATAAACAAACGACGACTGCCAAAGTTCGCAGCCTTCGTTGTGAAGATCTGATTCGCGCAGAATAGCACATTCGACATGCTGACAGGCTCATCCGAAGGTGTCAGTACCTCATCTTCATCCTCCCCGTCTTCCACAATGGTTTTGAGTGCCTGGACATCTTCTGCCGCAGGCACGTCGAGATCAGTGAATAGATAACAATGGGGGTAACCTAGACCACTGCGACCATCTACAGAGTCCTGGAATTTTGATTTCTTCGTTCCAAAAAGAAGAATGCCCATCATGTCCTTGGGATTAGAAATGATGCGTTGCTCCATGAGATGATAGGCGCATTTTAGGGCCGCCTGGACAGGGCTGTCGCGATCTGCCTTTTTGGAATCCGAAGGCGGCGGTGGCTCTAACATAGATTTGCTGACATCGATCGCAAGCAAGATGGCATCTTTCTGTGCCTTGTAGTTCTATGGGTGGATCAATATGGAGCTGGGGTGAGTGCCAATGTTCGATCAACTCACGTTCTCATCGAGTTCTTGCTCCTCCTCATCTTCGTCTTCCTTTCGCCAAGGCTGTTTATCGGCCATATTGATGCGATTGATGTCTGTTTCTCTAAGTGAAAGCCGATCAATCTCATCCCAGGGTCGGCTTGACTTTAAGAGCTGGTGAGAGATCTCATGCTAGCGGGTCATAGCTTTAGGCAAACGCGAGCTAATACTAATGACAAGGTCCGACGCGCTGCCTGTCGCGAGCTCACGTGCACTGTTCAGAGCGATTACCAATTACGTGATTGGGTGGCGATGTCATGTTCAGTAGTACCTCTTACACAGCAGAAGCTCTGCTGGTCAAGTAAGTCACTCCTAGCAGCCAAGCCTGGGCAAAATCCCGACATGATGCGTTGTAGGAGATGCGTGCATCATCGCCGTCGGCACTTGTTGCATGTACGTAACATAAGATTTCTTTACACCCTTCAGCTGTTTTATGCTTCCAATCCTCGCACCACTTCCAATTGATCAATAAATTGGACTTTCTTGCCGCTCCCACGCCTTGTCTCTTGAAGTCAGTCAGTGACAGTTCATCGACAATGGCTCTACGAAGATCTGGAGGCCAGCTCTGCAAGAGCATTTCACAGGCCAGTTCGCATCGACTTGCGCTACCCCAAATCGCTACTCAGAAGCGATATCTTGCCACTCCCGTCCATCCTGTCACTCAAGATGCTGCTGGATCAAAGGGCCCTACGGCTATGGTCTTCCTCAACATGGGAGGACCTTCGACTACCGATGAGGTTGGCGCCTTTTTGAGCCGTCTTTTTGTAAGTCATGAACAAAACACCGAGACCCCCGGATCATGTATATTGACAACCACCACAGGCCGACGGCGATCTAATTCCTCTCGGCCCTCTACAAAACTATCTCGGTCCATTGATTTCGAAGAGGCGAACACCCAAAATCATCAAGCAATACTCTGCCATCGGTGGAGGATCACCAATTCGAAAGTGGTCTGAATACCAAAACGCCGAGATGTGTAAGATCTTGGACAAGATATCCCCCGAGACTGCGCCTCACAAGCCCTACGTCGCTTTTCGTTACGCCGACCCATTAACCGAGGAAATGTACGAGCAGCTGTTGAAGGACGGCTTTGGAAATGGAAAAGGTGGCCGCGCTGTCGCATACACACAATATCCTCAGTACTCGTGCTCAACAACAGGTAGTAGCTTGAACGAGCTATGGAAGTGGAGGCACCGGCTTGAAGGTAAGACCAACAAGGATTCCGGTGACGGTACCATTACCTGGAGTGTAATCGACCGCTGGCCTACCCACAGTGGATTGGTCGAGGCTTTTGCCCAAAACATCGAGGCCAAGCTTGCGGAATACCCTGAGGAGCGAAGAAAGGATGTTGTGCTGCTCTTCTCTGCACATAGTCTGCCCATGTCTGTCGTTAACCGAGGTTTGTTGCTCAGTCACATAATATTCGTAACAGATACTAACATGATCAAGGTGATCCTTATCCTGCTGAAGTTGCAGCCACTGTCTACGCTGTTATGCAGCGCCTCGGTTTCTCCAACCCCTACCGGCTGTGCTGGCAGTCTCAGGTCGGCCCGTCGGCCTGGTTGGGACCTCAAACCTCGGACAGTGTAGAGCACTACATATCCAAGGGTCAGAAGGATCTGGTGCTCATCCCCATCGCTTTCACATCCGACCATATTGAAACTCTATATGAGTTGGATCAGGAAGTCATCGGCGACAGTGGTCACCCCGAAACTGTCAAGCGGGTTGAGTCTTTGAACGGAAGTCCTGTCTTTGTTCAAGCTCTCGCCGACATTGCCAAGGAGCACCTGGCAGCAGGTCAGGCTTGCTCAAAGCAGATGGGTCTTCGATGTCCTGGGTGTAAGAGCGAGAGATGTGCTGAGTCGAAACGATTCTTTGCAAGCCAGCAGGCTGGCCTCGCTTAAGATGACTGAAATTATTCGATCATGCTGTAAATTTGAGCCATCAAAGTCTGGGCAGCTCTTCCCAGCAGTGTACTTTACCTTTACTAGAAGCGAAAATGTGGCGTATCTTAACTAAAACAGGCGTCGAAGGGCTTTGGTGCTTATTTGAGATTTAGTAGACGGTGTGGGGTGTATAGATACAATTTTCTATTCTAACAGAAACAGTTTACATTGCGTGTCTTTTTCTGCCTGTTCTTAGTAGTGCTGCGTTATCATACGTGTTAACTATATCCTCGAATCTTGCCATTGGATGTCACCGACTTTCGTCAGTCAAGTTGAACTTGAAGCCAGCTCTCCTACCCTACACCGATATGTCTGCTGATCACAAGCAAACCCAGAGCCTTATATAAACCTGTCGTTGCACCTTGGAACATCTCAACAGATAGATACCTAGTGTTGAACCGAATTGTGCTTGTTCATTGACTGTTCTAGCTAGCTGACGAGGTATAAATGGGTTTACGCTGCACTATGCCTAATTGAGAAATAGCCGGTCAGGTGACCTAGCTNNCGTTGCTAATCAGGCTATTATAGGTTTAATATACCCCCCTAGAGTTAAGGGTTCCTGATGCTCTGAATAGCCTCATTTCCTATATCAGTAATTCTAATCCCAGTATAGGCCATTTAATTTAATTAAGAATATAGAGAGTTCTAAATTTTAATAATATAATTTAAAGAAGGGAAACGCGTTATAATAGTGATTTATAGCAGGCCTATGTAGTGAATTAATCGCTGCCTGTTATGCCTGCTTCTTAGAGAGTTAAAATGCCCTTTTACATTTTAGTATTTTCTCTTCTTCTCTTTTCTTCTTTATTATTATTAATATCTCTTAGTATATAATATTTGATTTTAA
>VYWZ01001834.1:0-15889 GCA_008711595.1 Fusarium xyrophilum
ATAAGCTTTTTAAGCACTAGAACAAGTTCGGCCACAAGGAGCAGCGAAATAAACGAATCTCGCTGACTGTGAGCTCCAACAGCTTGTCGCTGATCCTCGGGTGGACTATGAGGCACCAGCCCCAGTACTGAAATGATTGTACCAGAGCTGTATGAACTCATGTTCTATCACCCTATCCAGGATTAGCCTAATTTATCTCAGTCATAAGACAAGATTCGCGCCCACGTATACGAAAAGCTCGAGCAGCTTGAAGCAACCAAGGGCGAAATGACAAGAATCGCTCAGATGTGCTATTTGCAGCTGAGACTTGTGGCTGAGAGCTTATCCCGGCAGACAGAACTTAGAACTTGCACAAAAATCGCTCTGTTCCGCTATGGCCTATCAACACACCCCTCAAACCCTATCACTATTAACATCTCTGTCAACTACAGCCCGGATGAAACCAAGTGGGAGAGAGTCACCGACTCACCGGCTCCCTTGACCTCAGTATCGGACTCGTAGACCCCGTCTGGAAGGCAGTACGAGTCCATATCGAGCACGATGTTGGTATGCAATCAACGTTCACAATCCACCAGCCAAACCCTAAGTTTGGGATGACAAAATAAACTTGGGAAAAGGTATCCCAAGTTTAGGCTCAAGTCATCCTAAACTTGTGCTCAGTGACCTAAGTCTTTCAGACCAAGGCGAGATAATGGGCAATGTAGGAGGACCTCTATCCGGGGAGCCCTATTGTTCTCTCATATAGAACTCGACTGTAATCTTACCGGAATCGATGTTGTGACGTTTCAAAATTTCGTAGACACCATTCTCAAGAAAAGAAGGGGAGGGGTTAACCTGGGCAGGGAACTTTGTTCGCGATCATCGAAGGGCTAAGGGGCAGAGAATAGGCCAGGCGCATCGATATCTTGCTGAGATTGCGACAGGAGGGTTCTCGGTGCTTGTGGTAGTGCTATGGCCAGCACTTGCACCACTCTCGTTTGAGATGTTCTAATGGCGGCGAGTGGGCGTTGCTCAGGGATCGAAAGGCTCTTTGCCTGAAAGCCCTTTGGGAGCTTTATCTCCTTTGTTCTCCATGGTGGTTTGCCGAATTGACTCGTGAAAAAGGGGTAGAGCAAAATTGATGCCAGGTGAAAGCGCGCGTTCAGGCGACACTGAATCCCACAGGAAAAGTATTGTGATGGCGTGGTGGTGGTAGGGTCGAGTAATCAATCTGGTGATTTGCTCGTGTTAGATTGGAGGAGCAGAGATGAGAGAAAATCAAGGGAGGAAGAATGAAGTTGATACTAGCAAGAAGAGATATAATAGATGACATAGAATTTGAGTACAGATTTACAAAATAATATGGTACTACTGAAGAAAGCCATGGCGAAATGCCAAGCTTCGTGCTCTCTTGCCATAGATGTACATGGGGATGGTAGCCATGCTGAGTGCCATAGTTATACCTCCAATCACGAAGAAGGCATCCCTCACGCCTTGGTACTCAATCCAGTCGTTCATATAGAAGCTCATGCCAAAGGCAAAGACATTCTTGGTGAAACTCATCATTGCGTATGCTTCGACAGCCTCACGACGATGCGAGTCAACGACATAGGATACGAGGCCAACGATGCCGAATTGGATTCCAAGGTTGATCATGCCCAAACAGACAATGACAGGGATCGGCCAAGGCTCTCCACTTGAAAGGCTCTGGCCGTAGCCGAAAAAGCCACTGCCACCAAGTGTAGTCAGAAGAACGAGGATTGGAAGACGGAATTCGGGTTCTGCGACAAGGAGGAGTCAGCAAAAAATGCTCTATCTAATTTTCTGGTCAGTGAGTAGTGCATGACTTACCGTAGATTCCCTCATTTCTCCTAGCCATAAACGTGGCCAGCCCATCCACCATGAGACCAGCCAGCGCAGTCGCGATCGAAGTACCGACAAACGATGACAGGTTCGTCAAACCCACCTGGGCAACAGTGAAGTTGTATGGGGGCCCAGTAAAGATTTGCGAAGCCGTAGATGCAAGGAGCACTAGCCAGCTCATGCAAATGGTCAACTGGAAGCATCCCCAAATAACCACGGGAGAGCCAAGCATTTTGAAAGGTGCAAAAATGCTATTCCAGAACCCAGATGCGTCGTAATAACCACTCCAGGGTCGCAGAGTATAGATGAATGAATGTGGCTCTGGAATCGGTGCATTGTCACAAACTGAAGCTCTGTTTTCAACTTGAGCTATACACTCCTTCTTGTCATCCACAGCGAAAGATCCCTCCACGTGAGAGCTTACTGGGCTGTCTGAGCTGATGGAGCGCTTGTAAGCTGTCTCGGGCATGAAGAAGAAGGTAAGTACAAGCTGAAGCCCAAATGCGCCAGCCATAGCCCAGAGGCAGGTCTTATAGCCGTACTTGTCGATGATCGCGCCCGCTGGTGGTAAGATATCAGTACTGGGAGAACATCAGTGACTGGGACTAGAACTAACCAATAGGCGAAGCAAGATTGATGCCACCAAGGACGCCCAGATTAAAAACCGCATTCCGGAATCCTCTTTGATGAACGAACCAGATGTCAGAGATCGATGCTGGAACCAGAGCCTCCATTGGAGACATGCAGAACCCCTGAATAGCACGGGAGATAGCGAGCGAGATGAAGTCTTTGGCTACGGCCGTCCATATAGTTGAGCAGAGGAGGCCTAATGTGGTGATGAGGTACACTGGCCGCTTACCGATCATCATTGCCAACGAGTTGCAGAAGAGATTACCAAACGCCAAAGCAATGAGGAGAGATCCAGTGAAACCCAGACTGAACTTCTGAAGAGGCACATCGAACTCCTCAGCAATGGGTACCAGTGCTGGACCGAGAAGAGGTCCTATAGCACCGACACAGCCACAGCCGACGATGATGGAGACAGTAAACATTTCTTTCCTCCATCTCGGCCAGTTGAGGGGATCGTTGGGGTCGTCAGACGGTTGGGGGACAAGGACGATCTTGCCGGTCGGGTCGTGCTTGAGGTTGGCATGGCTATTCTCTTCAGAGTCTTCTAGGCTCGAGGAGACACCCTTCTCGTTGAGGAATGTTGTGCCGGGGACATCGGCGAGATGACGATCAGGAAGGACTCCCAGACCCATGTTGGATAGTCAGGTCGGATCTTGTATATAAGCAACGAGAATCGACAGTGATCTGGTTGGGAAACACAAGATGGAGTGGTATGAAGAAAATGTGGAGGGATTTGAGGACCTTGGGTAACTTATAGGTCACCTCGAGGGCATCCAGCCGACGTTATTCAGGGACGTGCTGATGATGAGTGAACACGATTCCTGGGGTAAACGAGCACGGACTCGGTTGGCAGCGTCGTTTCTCGGATCGTGGCAGACCAATGGCATCGCCGACCCCTCGAACTGACAGTAGTTATGGGTCATCTGCCGACACTAATCGTTATTAGAGTTGCAGGCTCAACATTCAATTCTTCAAGGAATCTGGGGTTATAGCTATAGAGCTAGCTAACCAGTAACGACACGCTTGCTGCTCCATTAGCGTTGCATGGTGAGTGAGCTATGGCCATGTGGTGTTGAAATGCAAATCGTGGGGTAATGCGGGGGCGGGATGGACATGGACACCACGGGCTGGGACCTTTGCCGCATACTTCCCCTGTCTCAATATTCGGCAGCGGGAATGAACTCAATGGAATAACATCACCAGCGCGGAGGGCTGTTGGTGGAAAAGGGCCACGTACTTTAGCACAACTTGGTCGTATTGGTAGCAAGACACTCTAATGAAGCAAGAGGAAACTAGGAAGACACGAGTTTGGAAGAAATGGTAATGCAAATGCGTTAAAGACAGAGCCCATATTACAATATTCTAAGCATGACCTAGTTTGTAAAACATCTTATTGTTATGCTCCGCCCCAGCATTAGCATAGTCCGCATGAGGTCTCAGTGTAATAGTCTCCTCATTCAGCTCCGCCACCTGGCCAGTCCTAGAAGGGTCTGTCACAAATTGCGAAACAGCTTTTGTCAAGGTTGAGAGTGGTGTGATTATCATCGCCTTGAAAAGCTCCTTATCCGGGGTGATGTTTGTTTCTGCATCATCTGTTAGCCGGTGGATAGTCACACAAAAGAGAGGTGGATTACCTAGAACTCCAGGCGCAAGAGCGTTGATCTGTATCTTGGGTTCCTCAAGCCTGATAGCCATGGAACGAACCAGTCCTATAATCCCAGACTTTGCGGCGGAATAAAGCGGTGAGACTGGGAACGGATAGATGGCTGCGGATGATGATGTGCAAATAATGGAGCCCCTCGAATTCGGGAGACGACTCCCGATCTCGTTCTTGAGCATGTAATGCACCGCAAGACCAACGCCTGCAGTTGTTGCCTATTAGTCACGATAGATATTTCATGGAAAGATAAAACTGACTGTAAATTACTCCGTTCAGGTTCACATCTTGCATTCTCAGATTCGGCTTCCGGGGAAAGTCTGTTGGCGTACAATCGAGGGCTCCGACTACAGGATCAGAGATTCCTGCGTTGGCAATCACAATGTCGATTCGGTCTCCGTGCTCGCGATAGACATGATCAAAGACCGCGTACTGTCCTTCCCAAGACGATACGTCGCACCATTTAAAACTCAACTGCGCTTGGGGATACTGCTTTGATACTTCCGTAACGACATCAGGTCCTGTCTTGGAGTTGACGTCGAGAACGGCCACCATGTGACCCCGGGCGGCGAAGTGACGGGTGATAGCCAACCCGATACCGCTTGCGCCGCCGGTGACCACGATGGATAGTCGCTGGGCCCGAGAGGACGTATCAGTGGTTGAGTCAGCAGAGGGCGACATTTTCGGACTCTAGCTAGGTTGGAGTAAGGATGTAAGACTGGATGACTGAACTTGGTGATTCCAGGGCATGATGTGAAGTACAGAGTATTAGATTACGTTTTCCGGGCTGTCATAGTGAATAGTTCTTATTTAGCTCGGAAGTCCGGAAATGGCACATAAATGCGTGCCGATAAGTGTGTAGATGCCGCCCGGATGTGCCAGATATCCGAGGTTCCCCACTGTCGGCAACGGCACCAACAAACAGGGCGACCGCAGAGATCCATCCACTATGTTAGTGTAGCCTGCACGACCGTTCAAAACCAATTGGCTTCTGCGAAGGAGCCATCTTGTATCCTCTCTACCAGCGCAACTCTGGACCAACATGGCCGAGATATTCTTCTCCTCAGACATTGCAGACAATGTGAAGGGCAAGGTAGTTGTGATGACAGGTACGGCCCGAGATCTCACTATCCGGCTTTCGTCAGCTTCTATCTATATCTATGACTAATAGGCGATCCGCACAGGTGGTGCGCAAGGAATTGGAGCGGCAACAGTTTCTCTGTTGTATGAGAGAGGTGCTCACATTTACTTTGGTGACTTGGACGATGTCAAGGGCCATCAAATGGTGAATCGTATCCGATCAAGCATACCGCACAGCAGCGGATCAGTCCATTTCCAGAAGCTCGAGGTCCGCAACTACAACGATCAACTGCAGCTCTTCAAGGCACCTTATGAAGAGAGAGGCCATGTCGATATTGCAATATCCTGTGCTGCTGTCATGGAACCTAATGGTTGGTTTGGGCCAGACCAACTTACCCTTGAGGCAGTCGAGACGGAACCCCAACCGCTCAAGAAGGCCATCGACATCAACCTCACAAGTGTTGTTCTCTTTTGCCGCTTAGCGATTGCTTTCATGAAGTCAGATAAAGACCAGGCCAAGTCAAACGACTTTTCCAAGTCCATTGTCTTGCTCTCTTCCATCGCTGGGATAACCGAAGCTGCTGGTCTCTTCGCCTATAGCGCTTCAAAGCATGGTATCATCGGACTGATGAGATCTCTACGGGCGCTGGCTTCGGCCAAATACAGCATCCGCATCAACGCCGCGTGTCCCTGGGCAACGGACACGCAGATGATCGATAACGTCCGTTCGGTCTGGGACGAGCATCATCTCCCGCTGAACACGCCCAAGGATGTTGCGCAGTTTATCACTCAGCTGGCAACTGACACGTCCTTGAGCGGAAAGTCTGTTCTTGTCGCTGGTGGCCGAGGGTTTGATACAGAGGAAGGTATTGACAGGACAATGTCTGTGTGGTTTGGACCTCTTACGGAAGAGTTTTGGCGTGGGCAAAAGGCCTTTGGGACGGTAAGTACTATGATATGCCTCTACGATGTGTCTTTGAGGGGATGTCTGCTAATATCCGCCATCAGGGTGATCAATGGTCTGATATCTGAAACATGTACAATTCTTAAGAAGTATCACAGCATACCTAGTTTAGGTCCTCGTTCACTATGAGCATACTGCAAGCAATTGATACCAGCCATTGCGTGCAATGCATGGAGAGTCTTGATCTTGTAGGCGGGTAATATCTCCATAATTGATAAACCATAGCAAAGTCCGCAGCTCCATATTAACAACGGCGGAGTCCGCAAGGCTCTATTATAACAAGGCTGTATAACAATCAGTCCGAACGCTTGGGCTTAACGTTAAGCTGGAACACTAATCGTAAAGTCTTCATCTATAATTGGATATAAATCCACATTTCGCAATTCGAACTGATTTCTTATTGTAACATCTCAGTACCTACTTTGTTCGATACTACATCATCATCATGTCTTCTACATTCCTTGTCGCTGGCGCCACTGGCAATACTGGACGAGGCGTCGTCACAACCTTGCCGGAACTTCTCAGTGACAACAAGACCTTCTCCGATCACTAGATTCTTGCTTTGACACGTTCATCCGGCGGGGCTGCCGCTCAGCAACTCGCTCGCCTACCAAACGTCGAGGTCATTGAACAAATTGGGTCGAGATCACCGCCGAATGGCTCCGAGAACGCCGCGTCGTCGGAGCTTTCATCGCCTCACACAATGAACCCCATCATTTCGCCGAAGAGTCGACATTCCATCTCAATGCTCTCCACGCTGGCGTTGAATGCGTCGTCCGGATCTCGACAACCGCTGCAAATGTCCGTCCCGGTTGCCCCGCCTACTATCCCAGGACGCACTGGGTTATCGAGACCTTGCTGAGCTCGCCTGAGTCTGAGAAACTGAAGTGGACTTCATTGCAGCCTAATGTCTTTACGCAATTCTGGCTTGGTCCTGCTGTCAGTCTGATCCAGACATTCCGCGAGACCGGGAAGCAAGAGCCGTTGCGGCTCATGACTTCAGAAGACGCAGCCGTTGGACCCATCGATTCTAACGAAGCAGGAGTTCCAAGAATGTCATTCTGTCGATTAAGCATGCGCCTGAAACTATATGGGAGGGAAAATGTGGAGTTGACACGTCAAGCAAGGAGTTTCTCGATATTGCTCCTCCCAAGACTACACCTGCGTAAATACTAAAGACTTTGCTTGGGGATGACTAAGTGCTTTAGACAAGATTAAGTAGAATAGTTGCCCATATAAATAGAATCACATAGAAGAATAATCATGTCGCTTAGAAATGGCTCAGCATCTCAGTGAAAGGCTCAGTATCGAACAGAAAGTTATCCGTTCCCTGCACCGAGATACCATTCCAGTGAACGTCCAATCCACCTATCGACAGGGGCAGACATTCATCAACAAATGCCTGGCCTTCATCTGGTATACGCCACATATTATTCATATTTTGCGTCGCTTCTGTTACCTGCTGCAGCATCAACAGCCCTCCAGATGACTCGTCACTAAGCTCAGCCGGTACGACTGAAGACGCTAGTCCCGTCATTTCATGGTCCGAGGCTGCTGGTGTACTCTTCTCCTGGTCCAGTGTAAAGATCTGGCTGAGGAACTGTCCGCTACTCTTTCTCCGAGGAGGAATAAGACGCTCGCGATAGCTCTGTAGTGCGTCGCGAAGCTCCGTTAGGACGTCTAGATAGCGATGGGCTTGGGGACTTGTCCTATCCAGGTCTCTTATGATGCCGATACCGCTGTGTAATGCTGCCTCCGTTTCGAACGTTGTTGATCTTTCGGACAGTGTGGCCTCTACGAAGAGGGAAAAGGCCATGATGAGACAGGCGCTGAATATCCAAGCTCTTGATCTGCAGTCAGTACATGTTTCTGTGGAGGGGAGGGGAGAGTTCTCACTTGAGTAATGTCATGTTCTGTATGAGTAGGCCAGCAGACCCCGTTCTCCGCGTTGTCTCCACTAGCAAGACAGCCGCATCAATGCATACCTGAGCCAACTCCTTCGTCTCTCGATCGCTTGCCTGATGTGGCCCAAACGCACCATCCGACCGTTCCAGACGCTTCAGCTTGGCGAGCATATAGGAAATCAGAATCGGTCTAGTGGCCAACATGACAGCGTAGTAATAAAAGGCTGAGACAGCGAAGTTGCCCAAAGTCTGCCACCACTGCTCCGGCGAAATCGACGAGCTGACCGTGCAATTAGTCATGCTGGATGGTAGTGCAGAGCTCCATTCTCTCAATTGTCTGAGGAGGTCTTTTATTGATGTTAGATTTGTGTCTTGTTTGTCGTTGAGGTGATATATGATCTGTTCAAGTATGGTGCAGACTCCATAACACGCTGACATGGATGTGAACTCTGGCGTGCACGGTTCTGGGCCATCTGGGACTGAAAACGTTGGGTTGCTTATTCCGCGTCTCGGGGATGACGCTGGAGTTTGGGCGAGGACTCCTCCGAACGCAATGTCCAAGATACGCAGGCTTTTCCATACCTGGAGCCTGGTGGTACGCGTATGTCAGCTTGCCACCATTAATCACTCAAGTCAACAAGGTCACGCACCTGAACCGATGTGTTTCTGGTGACAGACTGCGATAAGACTCGGGTAGATGTAGACCAATGGCATGTGCCACTCGCGTCGCAACACCTAGATATATGAAAGCCCCGTCTCTCTTGCACGCATTCACCATGTAAATGCCCATCAGCAGAAAGATAGCAACTAGATCACCTGTAGGGTCTAGTAGCATACCCTCGAAAGCCACCTTTTGACCACGATCAAAGTGCTTCTGAGCGTGATAAAGAGTTTTCGAGCTCGTTCTGCAGCCTTGTCCGCCAACGGCAATAGCCAAGTCGACGATAGCTCGTTTTTGGCAAGACTTGGGGGAACCAGAAGCGCTGAAGTGCTCCCTGTCATCTTCGGTCTCTTCTAGTAGCTCGTATAGTTGCTTAGGGGAATAGATATAGATAATACCGGTGGTCTAAGGTGCTGCGTTAGTCTGATACATGCAACGCTGGTAAGCGCCCATACCGCGACCAAGAACCTATGGATATAGTCCCGTTTCTCGTCCAAGGTTAGTTGACTATCTGGGTCATCTTCGGCGATGTCGTGCGCCGCTTGAGGATACGATGATTCGAGCATAGCCTTGGCTCTTTCCTTATCAGTGAACGGCGATGGCCCCATGTAACAGAGGAACGTGTGACGCAGGAAGTCGAGGAAAGACAGTGATGCGGAGTCGCCCATGGATACTGCAAGTCAATAAGCTATGGGTGCTCAAATGGCTATGGCTATACCTTGGTACAATTTACTCACGGTTCTCCCCATCCGAACCCTTGTCTTGACTTTCAACATTTGACATGCAAGACGAGAACGCTGTGTCCGGAGTCTCATTCACCTGTTGTCCTCCTGTGGACTCAGGCGTCTGAGGTATCTGCACCCGCTCGGGCGTATCGCGTTCCTTGACGGACAAAGCTGCATCTGAACAAACAATGTAATCGAGACTGGAGCATTCGTCGTTACCGCTCGCAGTGTTATCACTACTCCGACTCATCGCTCGACGTTGTGCTTTGCGACGCGGGCGAGAAGCCTCAGGGTCGTAGATACAATAGGGAACAACGTCCCGCCGGCGGCAATTGGCGCATGGGATATGCGAGTCACATCTCTTCTTGCTATTCTGGCAAGGCACGCAGGCTATGACCGCGCGTCTACGATCTTCCGCGCGTACTTTGGGACGAGGCATGATGAGAATATTGATCGTAATCACTTGCCGCTTCTCAATTCATTGAAGATGTTTAGTGGGATTGCATTCAGTATCAACACGTGCATCTGCCGTCCCCAGAGCCGCGACTCTAACGCTTGCGAGTTAGTGATATCAACATCTGCATCCTGTGCGGGGAAGCGAGCGGGTAGACTCCATCGTGCCCCGGGTTTAGCGGGGTGTTCCCCGTCAACTCCTCGTTCCTCATCCACGTCATATTCGAGGTACCATCTGGCGGCAAGTGCACCTATATCCCCAGCCCCGGGCCATCGGATAGCTAACTGAGCGGGGAGGAATCCGGGGTAACAAGGAGGATTTCGGCCAGTGATGACAAGGCAGAACGCGTACTTTGCATTGCATGAAAGTCGTTGACGTCTCTTAAATTCCTCCGCCATTTGTCAACAATTGGTAATATCATCTTCCCCTCTTTTTTGCCCCAGTCATGGCGTTTACGATCAACCATACCCAATTGGGTGAAATCCAAGGCTCCAGGTTAGATGGTCAACAAGTCGTACAGTATCTGGGCGTTCAGTATGCCACTTTGGCTCATCGCTTTGCTGGTCCAGAGCTCAAAACTGATTATCAAGGAAAGATTGATGCGACAAGAAGAGGGTAGGTTGTTGCGCTAGATCTGTCAGCATGATTTGCGCTAAGACTCTCCTCTTCATAGCCCAACTGTTGTTAGACATCTATTAGCATGCGATATCGAGTTTGGCCTCATCCAGAAGGCCCTCGACAGGCCCGGTGACCGCCCCATGTCCGACCTGGACGGCCTGACCCTCGACATCACCGTGCCTGAAGCGTCCCTCAACGACAAGAATGCAGAGCCTCCCGTGCTTGTGTTTATCCACGGCGGAGCATACATCATAGGTGACAGCGGGGCTCCGCATTATGATATGGCTGCCATCGTCGCATATTCCCAGTCTATCGGAAAGCCTATTATCGGTGTATCGATCAAGTAAGATGCCCTGCTCAGACCTCACAGATACAACTGTCTAGTACTAAATGTAGACAGTTATCGTCTCGGAGTTGCAGGGTTTCTAGACAGCGACGAGATGAGAGCGGCAGGTGTCCCTCCAAATAGAGGCATCCTTGATCAGAAGACGGCATTTCAGTGGGTTCGTCGGAATATTGGTGGATTTTCAGGCGATCCAACTCGTGTCACAGCCATTGGCCAGAGCGCAGGCGGCAGTAAGTATTCAGGGCAGAAAGGCCTTTACAACCATGTCAGCTAATGGTCTATGTCAGGCTCCATCATGCATCTCCTTGACCTGGACTTGCAAAACGAATCTCTTTTCGACCGCGCCATCTGCTTAAGTGGAAACAACTTGGCCGTTCCTTCATCTACTAAACAAGTTGCCCAAGATACATACGAATCTGTGCTCCAGTGTCTGGGAATAGACTATACCTCATCGAGCGAGAATCAGCTGAAAGCGTTGATTGCAATCTCTGCGGAAGATACGCTATCCAAAATTCCGATGTCAGTCCCTCTACAACCTGTAGTGGAGACAGACCAACTGCCTTCGTTCCGATCAGTCGAGACTCACTTGCCTTCAGCCCAACACAGACCGCCTCTCATGATTGGCTCGACGGACTTTGATGCAGTTGTCTTTGAAGTCCTTGGTCTGTTCGCAGATCGAGATCCGGGTTTGGCACAAGGCTTTGCCAGGTCTTTAATCAAGGCCATTCCTCAAGAGTATCACGCTAGACTGAACAGCCTTCTCAACCTGTATAGAATCCCTGAAGCAGAAAGTGATGATGAAGCTCGTATCAAGATTCTCCAGTTCGGAACAGATCTCAAGTACTTCGCTACATCGAGACACTATGCCAAATTCTGGCCATCTCAGTCGTGGCTGTATTACTTTAACGAGTCTAATCCATGGGACGGGCCGCACAAAGGCCGATCAGCTCACTGCCTTGACATTGCCTATCTCTTCCTGAATTACAATCACGTCATGGATGACTTTCAGAAGAAGACGGCAACGGACTTGGCTCGAGATGTGATTAGTTTTGCAAACATGGAAGAGCCCTGGGCTGAGTTCCATGCTTCCAAGAATCTGAGGGTATATGGAGCAGTGGCAGAGAGCTACGGGTCGGGACATAGTCTCCATACGACGACCGGGCCATCTGAGGAAGTGCAACATCTTTGGTCAGAGATAGGCCTCGATAATCTAGCTCGAGCTTGGGTTGCTTACTCTGCAAGGTCGTAGTCAGTAGCGTCAGACACGGTAGAGATGACATCTTGACCCTGCAAGACTTTGCTAAAGCTTTAGCTACTTATCAGTGTTATAAGAAATTGTTGATGGATCTCATTGTTGTTTAGGTGACGCTGAGCCATGCTGTTGCAATCTGGCCTCGCCTTGCTAGGCACCACTCGATGTCAAAATCCACAATTGCATGTCTTTGTCTACAAGGCTAGAAGTGACGCTATCAGTATAGTATGAGAATAATTACTTATGGCTACTTCCTCTGTGATTTGAATGAGACTTGATGCATAGGAAGTAGCATAAGTTATATAAATATCAGAATAATAGTCAAGGTACACTTCAGTTTGAGACTATGAAGGTAATACTGTGCTTATATCTCTTCCTTGTCATTGTCCTTAGTTGAAAGAACCGTATGCATCGAATCTCAGCCGTTGTGATAGTCATGGACCATGTCCAAGCTGGAATCTTGGAATCATACAGCTCATCAATCTCAGCGGCAGATTGACTATACAACAAGAGGTCAGCTGATTTGCTCCATAAATAGTGAAACGCTTTATACCTCTGCGTTGTCATGTTATGACTGTGGATAGCAAAAAGACAGAAATTCTCTTACCCCTTAGTCTCAGGGACATAAAGCCACAGAAGAAAGCAGACTAGCACTGAGAAGGCTCCGAAGACAAAACATGCCTTGATATTGAGTTTAAGTAGTAGTCGCGGGACAGCATAGCTATGACGATTAGAAAAGCAGGTTGACTAGTTGCAGCGTTATCCGCTTACCTAAAAGCGATTCCCGGAATAGACTGAGCAAAGAATGTAACAGGGGCAGTCTTACCGGTTACATGATTTTCGGTGAGTACGAGACTGATTGGAACAAAGGAATACACGGTATTGTACCTCGAAGGAGAGATAAAGGGATCTCAGCCGACATGACAAAGTAAGATAGGTTGACGATCCGGAACACGAATGACCAAAGGCACCAAATAATTAGCTGGGGCGTGTTAGTCTCAGCATCAGGTCGAGGGAAGAGTAAATAAAGAACAGAACAGGAGAGTAAGTTTGACGTACAAGAGCAGTACCAGTGGCCACATCACCAGTCGTAGCTCCAGCCCACCACAGAGATCCAGCGATAAAGGGAAAAGCACAGATGGAAGTCTGGAAGATGGTGATGAGCGTGCGTCGACCAAATTTGTCAGTTGTCACAGTCCACAGACTGACGACAAGGAGGTTACAGCAACTAGTAGCGAGAAGATGAGGGTTAGCGTTTGACAAGGAGACAAGATGTATTATGTACAAGGTATGACTTACGAGAGAATGAGAGTTGCGAGGAATGGATCAGAGAGGCCGGCAATTGCAAAGAAATCTGCACGGTTAGCAAGATGCGCATGAGGATGACAGCAAACTTACAGGTCGATCAACTCAGAATGATAGAAAGACCACCGAACGGCCACTGACAGCGAGCAGAAAGACCGTAAGGGATCGTCTCTATTCCGGCATCAGCCATGGAACGCTTGATTCAACGAGCAGGGAAAAGGTCAACATACCAGATTCAGGCTCTTGAAGACGTGTGTAAGCTTCGGTACTTCGTCCAAGAGTTCTCTCTCATGCGCAACCGTCTTGTCGATGATACTGTATTCCTGCTCAAAGTCATAGCTTTCAACATTACCATACAAGAGCTTCAATAACTTCATGGCTTTGCCCTTCTGCCCATGGCGTGCGTAATACCAGGGTGATTCGGGAACGAAAGCCCTAAACAGAAGCATCATTACAACAGGAGCGATGAGGATTCTCAACGGCAATGTGTAGCCATCAGGGTGGTACTTGTTCAATCTCTGCATCATCACATTACAGGTAATGTTGCCGATATTGCTCCTACATGAGGCGTCAAATCTTGCATGCTGATCCAGCAGCCTAGGCTGCCTATTCACAACTTACGACTGCCACCCAGAACCAGGCGAGATAGAGGTATGCCTTACGGCCGAACCTATCAGAGAACCTGCAAGGGTCAGTAGGTGGGCATGACGTCGGACACGCACGGCGCAGACAGCACGACTTACCAATGGATAGAGAGTAAGGTGACGATTTGACCGACGTTCTGCTCTAGTTGGTCATGGCTTCAGTTCCAGAATAGAAGAAGGTGGACCAACAAGGATGGAGGTCCATGTAGACACTATTGATGATAATTAGCATCGGAGACTTTGCGGTTTTGTTCATGCATGCCAACTTACCCTAAGTGGGATCAAGTGCCTGTACACCCGAACCACCTTTGCGACCGGACTGTTTGATGAAGCCAGCATTTGCGATAATGTTGTTGCCGATTTTTAGTACTGAGTGGAAAAATACGAGTGAGCGCCAGTTGAGTAACCCAATGCCAGTTACTCACCTGAAAGCCTTCGCAGACATAGCCGGTATAAACGGCGAGTGCGACGAGAGCGACTCGTCGCAAGACCCAGACGGTACGTGAGATAGAAAGGCGATCAAACTTGGACTTGACGAGTTCGTCGGGATGGTATTTAGCAGTGGAGAATATCTTGTTATCGTTCTGGATAGTCTTAACTTGTGCGACGTCAGGTCTGTCTGACTGATGTTTCTGGGAATGGGTCATTGTGTTGTTGGTTGCAGATGATTTACCTGTCAGTTGTGAGTTGAGCATGATGGATGAAGGTTAGTAGACCTTGTTGATAGGAGTTGTCTGAGTCTAAATATATTCTTTTCCATCTGAAGTCCAGATCATAACCTTAGAATCACACCCTCCTGCTGTTCTCAGAGACGGGGAAATCCTATAATTCGGTAAGCTCTGACCCGAGGCTGGGGAAGCCTGGAGTCACCCGTCGATCCTCGATCCGGGGCCCCAGAAACGATAACTAGTTTATCCCAGACCCCACGCCACTACAACCCCTTTGAGTTTGGGCTATTGAAAGCACAAGATTTGATCTGGCGCATCAGAAGGGTCACAAGATCGTGAATGCAATGTCAATTTGAGGTGCGAAATGAACTCCGGCTTGCGCACATAGCTTTCGCTGAAGTCTAGCTAAATGTACTGATCCGTTATGGAGAGAGAAATGCTTGCGGTTTTGGTCACATCAACGTGCCCTTGAAGATAAATTGAATGACTCGATTGCCCTCGCTTATGTGTGACCGGCTCACTGATGCCGTAGCGACTAGTGATGGTGATTACTTAGGCGTTAGTAGTTAGAACGTATAGTCCCATGAATCTCCAGCGAAACGACATCAAAAACTCGAGATCTTTAATCTGTTAGTTTCCATATATTGCTATATAACTATAAATTGTCATCTAAGACATCTAGGCATTTCTGGTGAATTCCAATTGCTGCCCTGTCCAATCAAGACGCAGCTCCTCGTTCGGCTGCATAACATGCAGAGGAACCGGTCGACATACCAGCCTCTCCCCTCTGATAATTATCTTGATCCCAGCATCAACTCCAGTCCACGAAACGTGTACGGCTTCTAGTATCTCACCGCCAACTGCACCAACAGGTACAGTGGCATTTAGGCTAGAGTAGAGCCCCGACCTCGGTTGGAATCTGATAGCCTCCCAGCCAGGCCGATCTGGCCGCACCCCAACGACTTCCGCCATAAACTCATAGAGGATAACACTGCCCCAGGCGTGACAGTCAGAGCGCTATGCGATAGCGTCCTCGACCCGCGGGGTGACATTCAGTCCCAACTGGTCATACCACGGTTTCCAAAACTTTATAGCTTAATATTAATCCTAAAGTGATATATTCCTAGAGTGCTATTAGT
>VYWZ01001837.1:0-14004 GCA_008711595.1 Fusarium xyrophilum
ATAAGGTATATAGATATAAAATGGCTTAAAACTGGGTTTTAGAACTGTGAGCCCTATAGACTTCTATATATGACAAACAAACCAACAAACAGAAACCTTTTGCCTTCAGCTCATTTCAACTTTCTTTTAAACACCAGAACCGGCTATCGTCACTGACTTATGGCGTGGATGTTAACGGGCCTATTTCTCGATCTGCCTCTTTCTGGTGTATCGCCTGTGGTAAAACCGCTTCTATATATTGAATAGTGCTCTGCGGCTCAGGACCCTGGATCACCACGCGCCTATTAGTGTCGGCGTACCGTGGCCATGGATGCGATACCTACCTTATTTCGAATGGCCTCAGGTTCCTGAGCCAATTTAACAAGCATGCACGCCGCTCTGCATGGGCCTCGGATATGTCAAGGTTTTTGGGCTTGGTCGTGGAACGTCCAGGTTATCAGTTAGTTCTACTCGAACGCCCCTGGTAGACCCGGCCTTTCTTTGTCGGAATCTGTTTGCTACAGTCTTTGTAGAATCCCATTGCCAAGCTTTTCCAAGGGTCTCCATGAGTCCTATGCGAGCCACCAACAAATGCCAAGCCTTTTGTGATCTCTCCCCCACTATTGTGTACAGAGGTCAGGTGCTAGCACTTTACACAGGATCCTTTCTGCTGGAATCGAACTTTCTCTCTGACAGCACATCTGAGCTGTCCTCGTTTTGAGGGCCATCAAGGTGGACAGCGTGCCTGTGCTGTGGCTGAATGAAGGTTCTATTCTTCTAGGTACCGCCCTGGTCTTTGGGTTTGTCCTTTCTTGCCTATAGCCATACCCAGTTGAGCGAATCACCAAGTTTTGCTACATTTGTCCTCCCGAATAGAAGCGCCGGCTCAAGCGCTTGCTGTTGACACATGTTTGGGCCACGAGAAATTCATCAATTCGACCCAACCATTCGATCGTCCAAGCGAAGGGTCAGATGGTGACACCGAAACTTATCGATGGCCGACCTCGGCGTAATAGAATAGTAAGAGAGAGGACGATACGACACGACTTTGATCCCATAGTCCCAATAGATTCAGAGGCCCACGCATCGCCCACTTGGCTTATGGTGTTGTGGGGGATGGCATCACAGACCCGTTGTTGCTGTTGTCTCTGACGCTCGTTTATGACGCTCGCTTACGGCTGACGAGTTAGCAATTGTACGTAAGGGAATGCGGAATACAATGGCACGCCAATGGCCCAGAAATCTGCGTGATCCTCGGCTTTGTCATGTAGTCTTGGCTCGCGCTTCTCTCGAGACTGCCCAAAAGCACACAGAACCCATCAGGCCTTGTCTTCTCAGGTTCGTGATTATTTACAAGCCACTCACAGCATGCCCCGGTTGCTGTCTGTGGCAGACCAGAGGTGAACACGGGAAAATTTGTGATAACACGCAAATGCAAGCCTCGTAAGCAAGGGAGTCTAGAAGGTTATTCATGTTTTCTATGAAACAATCATAAGAAACACCAAGTCTTATCATGGGCTAGGCAACTAATCACGAGCATGCTTCATGATACGGAGCAGAGAAAATTCGACTAATGAGATTTGTATTTATGTACTTATTCATCCAGCACTGCGGCTAGGCTAGACCAACAGTCGTTCGTTCGTGGATCAAACAATAGCTATAACTCCGACAATGAATGCAATGCAGTGGTATCTCACCCGAAACACTTTTCCCCGGTACCGTCCCTGGTACTTCCTCTGCCTGAACGCCTTGTACAAAAACCCCATGCCTGCCCCTTCCATAAGCCATGATAAAGTAGTCTGTATTTGATAAGTGTTATCCGATACGTGGTATTGGAATCCTAATAAACCCGTAGGTCAAAATCATTTGTAAACCCGCCATTGAGAAGCATGCAAGCGATGCGAATACGTTGAGTGGGCATGTCGTCAGCAGTGTATGCCTCAATAGGACTGATGCCCAAGGAGAGGCACATGGCGTTAGTGATAGTATGAACACCGCAGTCGTGGCCATTGTTCTGTAGAGGAGCCTCGTGGAGAATGGTCTTCCATTCATCTTCGACGAACTTTTCCTCCAAAATGTCTCGGATCCACGCCATGGCACGCGCAGTGTAAGAACGGTTGCCACCTGCATTGATCGAGTCCATGTGGGCAACAGTTCGCTTGGAGGGCCGAATAACGAGTAATGTCCAGTGGGAACGTTCGCAAATGGGTAAGAGAATAGTGTCGATGTCGAGGAAATTTCTTTTCTCGATGCCGTATCGGCGCAGGGTCCTCTGGGTATTGCCGGTACCCTGATCTTGAAGGCGTTTGAAAAAGAATGAGCCCGGAGTCCAGATCTTGCGCGTGTTCCGCTTGACATCCTTAATGCCGGCAGCTGAGTTGATAGCTCGATCGAGCCAGACAAGAGACGCGTTGACAATTTCGTCATTTAGCCATTCATTTGAGGACACGATCTTGGCAAAGTCGTGTTTTCGGAGGTCGACACCCTCGGCAGACTTCGCAAGGCTCGTGGACGATGCAGCATTGAGTGTGTTCATTGCCCTTGTGTGCCATTCTGGTGAGACTGGTGCAACGAATGTCTGATTAGGCTCGCGAAGTCCTCCAGATCGAGCGAGGCGTTCCTCACGCTCTTTCCGAGCCTTTTCTTCCGCCTCAAGCTGCGCTACCTCAGCAGCTAAACGAGCCTCTTCAGCAGCTTTCTGGGTGGCCTCTTGGACTTCATGGTCAATTCCGGCCCTTGAGTCGTCACTGATCTGGAGATCAGTGGAAGGAAGCTCAAATATCTCTCTGATACGCGTATGAAAGTCACGTCCATCGTGTTCTTCTAAGCGGCGACGGCGGAGACATTCATCAATGCTAAAAGGATCGAATGTGGTCTTTTTGGGTGGCTCCTCGGCGGGAGCAGGTGGTATGTTGAGCCATCCACGAGTCCAATGAGGGCGCTGCTCCTGAAATGCCTGGGTCGGGGGAATGGCCTCTCCCGTTTCCTCATCATAGTTAATCTGTTTTGGCACATCTAGACCTAGACGTGTTCTTGGTTTCGGACTGATCGTGTCGTCTGTGAAGCGTACAGCCTTGGGTCGACATGTTACGCGAAGACGCTTGGGCGTGACCTTCGACGGATGCTTTCGTCGATTCCGAAGAATAGATCGGAGGGTTCCGGTTTCATTTGAGGTAAGAGGAACCTTAGAAGTGAAGTTGGTGATGTATTTGATCTTTAGGGTTTCATGTTCGTTACTTTCCTCATAAAAGGTTTGGCGATAATCCGCGGGTGTTATCCGCTTGATCTTCTCATGAGCAAACCCAGCGCGAAGAAAGTCTGTTTTGTAGTAGTGAGGACGAGGGACGTCAGGGCGAGGACACGATGGCACTGGCTCGGGCAGAGTAGCCTGAACGGCGGGTTTTGTAGCTACTGCCTCAGTGGGCGAAGCAGTCTGTTCATCAGGATTTGTGTCGATTTGCTCCTTAAGCTCATCGGATTCAGGAAATGATCCTGGCAATAAGAAACGCGTCTCGAGGTCAGTTCGTGGTGGGATAGGGAACATGTCCTGTAGCTTGCCACGATACTCTTCAGAGTCGACATAGCTTGGGGCAGGAAGGTTGCGAAGGATAGCCTTAATATCAAGCACAACTCGATCCAGGAATGCCTGTGAAACGCTCCAGTAATCTTCTCCGTACTTCTTGAGAATATTGTTGCAAACAACAGGAAGCGCGGGACCGGATAGAAAGTGCTTCATCGATTCGAGGTGTGCGGCAAACTCTGTAGAGAGTCCGTAATCAAGAGTAGGAGGAACAAATTCATTGTTGTCTCGAATTTTGACGATAACGCCGATTTCGTAGATTCTGTTCAAGTAGTCGTAAATCCTCTGCAGTTGCAAAGTGAAGATATCGTAAAAGTCATGGTTGAACGCCTCAGAACGATCGATGGCATCGACTATGTCGGTGCTCAGTGGTGCCAGGTCTTTGTTTGCTTCCTGTCGGGCTCCTTGCTCGAGGCATTCCCAGACTGTCATGAAAGACTTGGCGAAGTACTTGTAGTCAGCCAGCAATGTGGTAAGGCCATCTTGGTCGATCCAGCGGAGCCCAGCACTCTGCCCAGGAGCGCCGGTGTTGGAGACCGTGTTGTCATCACAGCTGGTGCTAATCTTGACACGCTTGTTGCTGACTTGGTTTTCACTCAAGTAAGAGCGACATTCTGCAATTTGATAGGACTGAGGTCGTACTAGTAACGAGTTAGAACAGAAAGAACATAAGGTTGTCAATGTCATGAGGAGGTTGAAACTTACAGATTCTGGTGATCGTCTCACCAATGCCTGTGAAGGCCGAATAGAGGCTAGATATCATCCTGGTGATAGATCTGGCTCCCGTTGTGATTCCGAGCATGCGGCTAGAGATCTGTATTATCAGGTGAGTAAGGGCAAGCATGTAAATAACAAAGAGATGCGCCTACATGGGCCTGTTGGCCAGATTCCTCGCTAGGAACAGTCTCTCCTTGGCGAAGAGTAATGATAGGGGTGGAAGTGTCAGTGACGCCGATTTGTGCGGCAACAAGGTCAATCTCAGTATCTTCGGCGCGACGCTTGCGTGTCTGTACGCCATCGACAACAAGATTGGGGTCAGAGATAGGGGTAGTGGAAGTTTTGGGTGTGGGTGTGCTGGGAGCACCGTCATTTGGGTTGACAGTTTCAGCCTGTGGTTTAGGTCGGGGTTTTTGATTGCTATAACGATCAAGATTGGGGGGAGACTCTGTGTCAATGAATCTTTGGTGAAGAACGGGATCTTGAAAAATCTCGCGGCGCGGAAGTGGTGAGTCAATCAAAAGACGCGCAGTAGGGCGCCTGATCTGCCTTGGAGGAGTAACAAACTCAACCTTTGGCGAAGGCAGGGAGACTTGGACCTGGGTAGTTGCCTTAGCCTTTGAAATGATTTGTAGCTGCTGTCGCTCCCGTCGTCTTTCGGCAGCTTCCACGATATGCGAAGGCACGTAGCTTCCCCTTTGATTAGCGGACTGGTGGACCGAAATGCGCGATTGAAGCGAGAAAGACATGACGAGCGAAGAATTGGGTTTGAAGTGAAAATCAGAAAGTGCAATGTGGAACGTGGTCCAGACGAAGCAGTAGCGTTCGGGAAAGAAGAAAAGTGAAGTGAAGTGGTGAAATGAAGTTATCGCGATCCAGTTGGAAAACGAGGAAACAAGTAAAAAGCCGACAGGGAAATGCGATGTCAACAAAGCAACCAGGGCCATCAGCAACGTGCTGTTATTATATTGTATCGCAGTAACAATAAGCAGATGCAAGCCGTGGTGCAGGTGCCAGCAAGTGTCAAGCAATATCGAGCAGTGTCAAGTGTAAAGTTTGAGCGGTGAATCGAAAGAAATCGGGAAGCTGAAGCTTCCAAGCCAATGCGAAAATGTTCTTACAAGAATCGAAGTTACGAACGAGTCAGAATGAAGCTGATCGAAGATGCAGTTGATGTTGATGGTTGGAAGAAGAAAGGAGGAGGTTCGAGTCGAAGAATCGAGTTCGTTATTCTACCACGCCAGATCACTCGAGCTCGGGCCCAAGACGCGTGAGTGCGACAACAATGGCGTCGCGTCGGGTTGCTGCAGCCACTTCCCAATTAGGTCTCCTTTATCCAAATCGTTCCGGTGATGCCATCACGACCACGCAAGCCCATAGGGGATGATGTCCTGTGGAAGGTTGCCTACAGTGGTCAGTTGAAAGACGTGGAAGTCTTTCAGCCTCTCAGGACGTGCACAGGAGGTCAGTGCGGACGCACTGACAGGTCAGGTGGGGCTACGCGTGACGTCGCCGCGATTGGTCAAATTCAGATAGCTACCTTACCACCTAAGGTATCAAGTAGGTAGAATTGGATGACCTCAGGAGCCAATTATTCACCCCCCAGCATGATGGAAATAACAGTGATGAATATTGCTGTTATTTGAAATGGGTCTCTGAGCGCGCGAGGGTAAGGTGGGAGTGAGGCGTTTGAACAGATCTCAGTTGATCAATTCTGAGACTGTATAAAACTACTCCGTACCTAGCTTTCCAACCTGAATAAGATCTTGCATCTGAAATAAGATAAAAAACAAGGACAAAGACCCCTTGTTCTATCCGTCAAGTTATGAGTCTACCCCTGGTAAGTTAGTAGTAGTAAATGGTTCTCAGAATAGGTAGGCTCAAGCCAAGAAATTATAGGACAAAGACCAGTGGATCGACGCTAACTTTTGACGTTATAATTGTTCTCTAGAGGCAGGCCTCTCGTCCACTCACCCCCATATCTGAGGTTATCGGATTTTGTTGACGCCTACGGATATGCAATGGCAGGGTTCGCGATTGATTTGCTGACCTTCTTGTAGGGAAGTGGCACGTGGCCACCTGTCAATCGATTCGTCGAGAATTTCTTTTCTTCGTATACTTATGGAGTAATTTCAATTGTAAGATGATCTAAACACTGTATATGTAGATTCGCTCAAGTCATCATTTACATCGAATCAGTGTGTCTCGACAACCTTTTGGGTCAATAATCTCCAACCCCTACAACTGTGCCAAAGTAGGTCCCAACTTCTTTGTGCAAAAGGTCGAGAAATACTCGTTCAAAGCATCCACTGTTCCGCTACCTTCGACAAGGCTGACCACGATTGCTACATATCCATCAGGTCTGACAACGACCACTCCACCAAGCTCTTCATCAAGACCCATTTTGGCATGGGCTACAGCCTTCGCTTGAGGGAATCGTGCATCGGACCGGTCATCAGCATAAACATGGTCCCTATATCGGGCAAGTACGCCAGGCACATCGCGAGAGATTTCGATTTCAGGTCTCTTGGACGAAAAAATCGTGGAGATGGTAAAGAATCGGCTGTGTGGGAGATGCTTCTCATGGTATGAGACCTTGTCGAGATCGGACCGCTGATAAGCTGCGTAGAACGATCGCTGGCTACCGAGATAATTGGCGAAATCTTTCAAAGCCTGGCGGGTCTTCGAAGGGACACCTGCAAAGACAAACAATCGGAACGCGCCGTTCAGGGGTACTTCCTGCTCCAAATGCACAACGTTGGCGTCAACTACTCTTGTTACATTCGAGTTGATAAAAAGGCGGCCGGTTCGTAGCTTGGTCCCCTTGGGGTGAATCAGTAGGGATTGTGCATTATGTTCTGGTGACCAGTTCAAGACGTTGGGCTTGTAGTAAACACCGTATCCACTGGTAAACTCGCACGACTCCTTGAAAGCATTGATGAACTCGCTATCCTGAACATCGTCCTTACCATGGTTGGCTGACGCTGCCTGGACCTCAGCAGCCGCGGGTGGTCGCTGAGAGAAAAGCTTCGCATATCGGTTGTCAAAATCGAGGAGAGACTCAGCGACATGCTTGCGTTCCGTTTCATATGTCTTGAGGACTTCCCTGCTGGCGAAACCGGATTCAACGGCGTGGATCTTCCAAGCGAGGTTTTGGGCATCAAGGAATGCTGTGTTCATTCCCTGGCCGGCCTTGGGCTGTGGGTGTGTCAGCGCGTGGTGATAATTGGAGTACGGGAGGACTTACACTATGTGTATGGCAAGCATCTCCACCAAGGAAGACTCGCTGGTCCAGAGTGTATCGTTCTGAGATGCCTTGTCCGATAGGATAGACAGAGTACCACTCGACACGCTCCCACTCAATAGAATAAGGCTGCAAGATCTTCTTTGCCGATTCTTGCACTTGCTCCTCGGTGGCCGTTCGTCTGGGGTTCCAATCGGCATCTGTAGACGATGCAATCTGGATATAAAGACGGACCATGTTGTCCTCTCGCGGAATGACCATAATGGAGCCGTGCTCGCTGTGGATGGTACATTTCATCTGAGCGTCGTCAGTAAACTATGAAATAAGGCATGTTGCGCAGCTTAGCTTACCTTGATATCAGGGAAGTCGGTTTTCACGACACCGTCCATGACACCCCAAACATGGGCGATGGGATCCTTGTGGTGAACGGTAATGCCAAGCTGGCTGCGGATAAATGACCTTGCACCCTCGCCACCAAACAGATACTTGGCGTGAATGGTCTCCTGGGCAGTACCATCGACATGCTCCAATTCGACAGTGACAGGGTATTCGGGGTTAGACTTCTCATCGGATGTAAAACCCTTAATTGTCCATGGCCGTTGGACCTGTGCTCCATTCTTCTCGAGGTCGGAGATAAAGACACGCTCGATCAGACCTTGGTGTAATAACGTTGTGAAAGGGTAGCGAGCATCGATAAAATCAGGGCAGCTGGCCCATGTTCCAGTCCGAGCGATACCCTTTTTGGACGAAGCTGGATCCCAGAAGGCCACTTCGTAGACGCGAGCTGGGTGATGAGCCATGATTGCTGACTTCAAGCCCATGTTGCGAAGAAGGTCCAGAGAGCGTGGCTGAATGCCATCAGCTCGACCGGTAGATGTTGGCTCAGCCCTGTTATCGATATGCTTGATCTTATAGCCCCAGCGAGCAAGGCATGTTGCGAGCATGAGGCCAACCGGACCAGCTCCAACAATGACTAGCGATGTCAGAATTCAATTGGTTGGTATGGCCAACAGCGTCAGACTACTCACCAATGTCACAGTATGGGGAGCGATCGGTTTGTGATTGAGACATTGTGTAGTAGAAAAAGAAGCGTGGTTTGGTTAGTTAGGTATCTACTGGTGTGATCAATCTGAGGAAACAAGAGGCAGAGTTGATGGGGGGACGCATATTAAATGCTAAATGCGATAGGCATGATATCCAGAGATGCCGGGGGTCTGTCCGGGCATGCAGTAAGCAGAAGTCCGGTGCGACTCAGACCCGAGGGGAATTGACGGCATCAGACTTCGGTACGGGACGTGGATTGCATATCTGCTGTATGGCGCATTGTTTTTGGATAGAGCCGCTTCGTGGTTTGGCGAGACCTTGCCGTCATGGGGTCGAGGAGACCAGGGAATCGAGACTGCTTATTTGGGAAATCGGGAGTTGATTTCGGGAAGCCGCAACCGGGTCCGGCTTCTGTCTCGGTTGCAGGGGCGCCGGGGGAGCGATGGAGCCTGTTAGTATCAGGCCACGAAATACTGCTGGATCTTAACATATCCTAACTGCACCCATGCATTGGGTCGCACTGCAGCGCCCGGGAGTGGGTCCTTCAAATGCCGGCCAGGAGGCCGAGATCTCATTTCTCCAAGATCCAGTCCTAAGGTAAGGTACCTGACAATGAACGGTCTGGCGTTAGTAATCGACTGCGGTTGTGTTGAATGAAGACATGAAGGTCCTGCTCCTGTTCCCAATTTACGGTGTGTAAGGAATTCCGCTCGCCATATTGGACTGGAAGATGTGACTGTGATGGTTCTCTCTACGTAATACCCAGGTAGCCTGCATTGAGTGAGTGCGCGAGAAGGAGTCGTCCCATTGGCAGGTATTTCTATGCTAAAAAGCCCAGCGACCTACGTGACACCGCCTTTGATACAGAATTGCTCTCCTGCCTCGACGAACCATTTCCTGAGCTTTGCCAAAGCTGTACATATGACTACCCTAGAGGCCAGGTAATGTAGAAGGAACTTTGCCTTTGAACTTCCCTGTTATGTGCCAAGTGCCGAGTATTCGAAAATGGAAGTCGCTGTTCTTTCAATACCTAGCCGCAGGCGATATATGCATCACGAGTGTCGTTGTACTGGGAGCACAACCTCAAGATGCCCCTTCCACTAGATTCGCGACATCGTTGCCTTATGATTTACCAAGGACAACAAAAAAAGAGTTCACATATTGAATGTCGAAACGCGATATATTTTATGTACCATCCCCTTGAGAGGCTTGTAAGCTGCTATTCGGACTTGAACGAACGATTATTCATGACCAAGTAATATTTGGAATGGGCGATACCACACACTTTTCTGCCTATCTCGCAAGAGACCGGTCCTTGAACATCACAGATATCTTTGACGAAGAGAGTCAGTATAGGCATGAGGTAAACTTAGAACGTCAACTAATAGATACGTCGCAGAATGCCGCAACGTTCTTGTGAGATATTGCGCCCACATACCTCGCAACTACCAGTACCGTGACGGAATCCAGCTTGTCAGATGCCTACACAACGACAAAGAATGCTTTCTGACGTGATTTAGGTCTTCCTAGTATTACGAGACCACCTTGGCGATGAGTTCCTTGGGTACGCAGGAGGCGTACTCTACGAGATGATTGAAGTCGATTGCCATCATTCGGATGACCCAGGTGCAGCATTTCAGCGTTGGAGACATGATCACTTGAACAGACATGTGGGGAAATCCTCAACTGGACTCATGACAACCATTAGTTCTGACAAAAGGAGCAGACTGATCTCGAACTCCCTCATGTCCCGCACCTCACAACTGTCACGTCTAATATTATACCGACGACGGCCCTGATAGATTGGAGAAAAAGCTACCCTCAAAGATATCGCACTCGACTTTCAGACTACTCACCTATTATAGCAAGGTCATCGCTTTACCCAAGCGGTATCGGTATACGGAAGAGCTGGATGATAGAACATACAATGTATGTTTCATCTCGCGACGGGGGTACCCGTGCATTTCGTCAGCTCAAGGCCAGAGAGTTTCACGAGATGCAGTGGAATGAGAATACGATTCATAAGGGCAGACTGGTCGGTGAAAAGTCAATCGACCTCAGCGAACTACCCAAAAGAAGAGCCACGGAAAAGCATCAGGCACAGACTGAGCGCAGTCGTCACCGTCGATCACTAAGCTCCAAAATCATCAGTTCGGAAAAGATGAGTCAAATTATACATATGTTCCGCGTGACAGACAAAGGAAGCGGAAAGAATGAGAATCAAAAGCCCGCGCTGGTCCAAGATAATCATTCCATCATTATGGCCCATGACGCATTCAAACAGCAGTTCGATGCTCAGGTCAGGGACTGCGAAATACCCAACGCCAACTTTGCAAGGAAGTTTGGGTTGTTCACCAGCGACAGGTCGCTTCCACCTTTCATAAGAGAACTGCCAGTCGCCGAAGATAAAGCAATGGATATGGTAACTGCCTCGCCAACAAAAGAGGTATTGAACTCCTTGAGGTTCCGCGGCCCTTTCACGCCTCAGCTTTGGTTCGACAGTGGCATTGATTACAGATGGAAACACCGCTCTCATTAGTTACAATTGTTACTCCCGACGGTTGCAGGGTGTGTTAAATTGTAATAAGCAGATGAGGTGCGCATCTACAAAAAGCCTTGCTGGGGACTTACAGATCAATTCAACCGCAAGGTAGCATAAGTAAGACTCCCAAAATCGCGGCAGTGGATCGATCGTAAGAGTTGCATTATCGTTGACACTTGTTGCCAGCTGACCACAATTCAGCACCCAAGTTTTCAACTGGTCCATCCGAAGTCCCTGATTCATCCATTCTTTCATTTATTCACGCTGCTAGCATTTCTTCTTTTCCCCCTTGGCTTTCGCTCCAGTACTTTACCCGAACCTCCACCGTGATATGTCACCATCAATCTGTATTACTCGGAGCTACTGTTAAGTAGCTACTGGGATTCGAAGATTCTGGGCTCGATGCAACAAGACAGTTCGATTAGAGGGCGCTACTCTGACCCTTCAGCATCTGTATTGACGCCTTTGCGGGGAGACTTTCCGGATATCTCACCAGAATTCGAGTCGCGAGCGCATTCGCTATCTCCGCGCAAGCGTCTTGTCAGGCAACCCCTTCATATTCGCATGAACTTGACTGAGAGTCAAGTTGACAAGATTACGGACGCGTATGTCATATGTTTCAATTGAATCTATACTTCCAACTAATTTCCCTGAAGTTTTAGTCATCAAGTCGATAAGAGCCCAACGAAGGCCGCCAAGTTCAAGAAAAAGTCTACGATGACCACTCCAAGAACGACTCCAAGGTCAACACCACGAAAGAACAAACCAAGACTTCTACAGCATGAGGATTCATACGGTTGGACTACTAGAGAAGATGGTCCCTCTGATGCGAATTCTCCAACCTTTTCGGAGCTTATGCCCGGTCGCCATTCGGGTTCTTCCAAGGACTTGTTCTCTGCCAGTTTAGCAGAACGTCGACATATCCACCCGCCTTCTCCTTTGCAGCTTGGGAATCTCCGTCGTAGTGGGGCAGTTCCTCGGCCAGCCGAGATGGAAGATATTCCCGATTCAGTCTCTCCTTTGGGGCAAGGAAGCTTTGAGCGTGAGCCAATCTTCGACGATGATGCCTCTTCGGTCTACTCCCCTCAACAAACTGCCCGCCCATCACCTCTTCGCCTCATCCACGCCAGGTCACAATCCAAATTCAATGGTGCTGGAGAGGGTTCCTTTCAAGAATGGAAAAGGACCCATGGTTCCTCCATGATCAGGGAGTCGGTAAGCCATCCAGAGGATCTGGTCAATAGGCCTCGACGCTCGAAGAGCTCTGCCGATGGACTGAGACAGGCTCGAGCCATCGCAGTGCACTCTCCACCGATCCCACAAGTCGTAACAGTGGGCTCTAATGACGGCAACTATCGTCGGTCTGTTCAAGACACTCCCGTATTCTCCCCACTGCAATTCTATTTCAGAGGAACAGACTACCCCAGCTCCAAGAGGGGCAAAAAAATAATGATTGGGGATAACGGGTGGCTCGAACGCCCTGACGGCGGCCCTGATCAAAGCGCAAAGACGCCACAGAAGAAGACCGGAATTTTGGACAACATCAAGAAACTCGCAAAAGACATGGTATGTTGGTGAAATACAGCGTCAGATATCTATACTAACTCAGCCGCAGACGGAGCTTCATTATACCTCTCGTAGGGCGCAGCCCGCAATCCGGTCTCGCCCGACATCACAGGTCGCCATTTCACTAAATGCCAGAGAGCAAAGCCTTCTCTACTGCGAACTGGAGTTCAACCTGAGCACTGCATTGAATGACTATATTACGGTGCAACTGGACAAGGGTCGGCTTGTGCCTGACAAGCTCAAGAAGGTAGCAGATGCGTGGCATAACAAAGGCCGACCAAAGGTTGTTGGTTTCCGCTATGACCTGGAGACGCAGCTTGAACTTATCAACCTGCACGTCGACGATTTCCGCTTCTATGGCCGTCGAAAAGCCGATCCTGTTGAGATTGGCGGGCTCCTGCACGCCATGAAGGTCAATGCCCGAGCAATGTGCGTCCGAACACTTTGCCAGCCAGATTCTGTGATTGCGAAGCAGTTGGTCGACACCCAGTCAACCTTTAAAATGCTTGATGTCCCAGACTATCAGCAGCGCGCGCTTGCTGACATAGCTCAGTTCTTCAAGGTGATCGTGGAGCGAGAGCAGGATGTTCAAGAACACACTGGAGGCAATGGCAGGGACTCCAGCAACCGGGGCGAGCGACGGTGGACAGCGGTTCAGGAAGGAATATGATTGAATGGGCTTGTTACTTGTGACCAGTCATGGTTTTGGTCTTGTTGCTTTCGATTGAGTTGAATTGGTTGGACAGCACGTCATCATGGAGTTGGAGTGTTGCAAACAGGACAGGTGATTCAGCTGCGGTAATCCTTATCATGGCGTGCGAATACATTGTAAAATCGATACGAGAAGTCACCCCAGAATTTGTCAAAGAGGACTCCCATAGGTACATGAAACCATACATGACACCGTAAGCACTCTGGAAACAGAACTGTATCGAATATGTAATTATTCAAGAGGCGCCAAGTCATGTTCTCGTGAGATCCCCGAAAGTTAATATCCAGATTGTTAATATCCAGATCGATGGTTCAGCCTGCGGTAATAAAAAACACTTCTAGTACACCGCTCGCAAACTTTAAACGTCACTCAACATGAACCAAGAGAAGTAAAGCAAGAAGAAAATAGACCAAAGAAATACTGTCGTGAGATGTCATAATGAAGCAGTAATAGGTTGTCGAGGGGTAAAAAGAAGGGTCGACTATTGGCGATAGCGGTAGTTGTCCTCGCTTCTACGTCGCCTAGGTTCTCGATCTTCGTATCGCGGATCATCGTAGGCGAAGTCATAATCATCATCGTCATTTTGGGGTAGTGCCCTGCCGCGATCATACCGGTCACGA
>VYWZ01001842.1:0-30579 GCA_008711595.1 Fusarium xyrophilum
TTTTTTTTTTTTTTTTTTTTTTTTTTTTTTTTTTTTTGTGTTTTTTTTTTTTTTTTTTTTTTTTTTTTTTTTTTTTTTTTTTTTTTTTTTTTTTTTTTTTTTTTCCCGCCTCCAGGGAGTGTAGCACTGGAGGTAGAGAGAGTCTAGAGGGGTGTGTGCATGGTTCATTATCTACAGAGGCATGTAGATTGGCCTGTTGGTTCGATTAAACCCCCCAGACTAGCCAACCAATGTTTGTTCAGACGACGATCTTTCTTAACGAGGTGAGCACGAGGACAAGGAAAGGATGTCGAGGGATCTGGACTGTGAGCTTATCGGTTTGGGGCCCATACATTGCGGAGAGATGCCTTGCACCATGGGAAGAATAGAGATGCACTGCATCAATGTAACAGTGTCTGTGGCAGCTGTGCCTCTCCTCACTGAACTCTTTCGTCTGCTGTATACTCATACTCATCCTCACCTCTACGCTCAACTCTCAGTAAGGTTGTCCTTCTGCAACTGAAGCCCTCTCTCTCTATCTCTCTGCATCTTGATCCTCTGTCTCAGCGCTGTAGTCGCCACCCCCCGGCCTAAACCTCGGCGTGTACAGAGTACTATCCCTGATCTAGAAGGTTGCTGGAACGTTTGCTCACAAACGGAGAATAACTATGCTCGTTGTTGGCATAGCTCGGAGGGAGGTCCCTTTGCCCACCACCCGCTCTCTCACTGCCCAATCAGACTCTATTGCTCGATTCATTACAGATTACAGAGTACAGAGTACAGGGAACTTGTGTAGCTTGTTTGGCTATTGTTCCCCGGGCTGTAACTGATGCAGACTGACCCTATCTATGCTTATTTATTACTCAAGATAAGAGTGTTGGTATGTGAGAGTCCTGTTGTCTAGACCTCATGGCATATCAAGACCATCCCATCTCTCTCCACTCACACTCAAAGCCACACCCGTTCTCTCAGATCCGAATCCCGATTCAGTTGTTACCTTTCCACACCCGAGATGGCACTATCACTCTCTAGGTAGGTCATTCTCTTCTTGGCTTACAGCTTCAAAGAGCCGCCCGCCTCGTTATGTAACAGCAACAAGCACTCATCTCCTCTTGTCACTAACCCCCAGTTCGTACCTTGGCTTGTCTTGCTTGAGCTTATCGACATGCATAGACAGGGATTCTGATAGCCTACTCTCCCTTTGCCCAGCTTCAGCTAACGCCGGGCCCCATCCCCCTCCCCTTGACACCATCTTCCGAGGCCTGGGGTATACCGTCACAATCCTAGATATCGCGATGCCTCATTCATGTACCTCGTGTTCTTATTAAACACAGACTATCGATACTCCAAACTCCATCGCACTACTGCCTGTTACAACAACCCTCCTACAATATCCTCCCTCTACTGCCCACTGCTAAACCTCCCATTAAACTCTTCAACCGCAACCCCAATCATCTTGTACAAGAATCCCCTCTCACTACCCTCACCAATAGGAATAAACGGCCCGTTAGCTCCTCCCCTCAAAGCTAGGCTGACACCCGTCCGCTCCTTTGCGATAGTCTGGACATCTTTCAGAGGGACGTCCCACTCGCTCGTCAGACGTCGCGACCGAATCAGCAAGATCCGAGCATATGTGACCATGACGACCATATCTTCCTTGGGTAGCTCGAGATGTCCAATGTACTGCTCGTCAAAGTATCGCCCATTGTCAACTTGCTTCAGCCAGTACTGACCGAGAGCTTCCCGCGGGTTGTAAGGGCGCACGATGCCATCTTTTGGAATGTATCGTGGATATCGTGTGCGATCCAACTCTTGACCGTCAAACACTGTTGTAGTGTTGCGAATACCCTCGCTGACATTGCTTGCCATGTCAAGTACACCAACCGCCGGCTTGGTAGCCAGTCCAATCATTCCCTTGCCGACACCCTTGAAGAAACCCAGAGCACCCTCCTGTTCGGCGCCCTCCAGAGGCTTGCGTGCAAGACCACCAACACCCGACGCAACACTTGTGATAAAGCTGTTCGCGCCAGCAGTCACACCGTACAAGGCGTGCTTCGGCCTGTTGCGAGCCCTTGTCATACGACGGCGGTCCTGGAATTGTTTGTCCAGTGACGCCGCTGCAAGTCCCTTACTGAGACTGCCTGTAAACTTGGAGAAACTGTCACTGAATCCGAAAACCGTCTTCTTCGCAAACGAAGCGGCACCCTTGGCGATGCCCAGACCAAACTCTTCTGGCTTATCCGACAAGATCAGGCCCTGGTACGGTTCGTAGAACACATCTGTCACGCCCGACGAGATACTGTTGAACAGACCCACAGGGTTTCCGAGGAAGTCGGCAGATCCCAGAATCTTGTGGATCTGATACATGACCTCCTGACTGTAGTGGCTGGAGAAGTTCTGGACAAGTACCGCGGTAGTCACTCTCACGTTGTCCAGAATAAGCGCATTGAACCGAAGTGGTGCATCGTTGACGTTTCCGACAGCCATGGTCATGACGTTGAGGAAGAACATGATGGGGTTGCGCGATGACGTCTTGTCCTCAGCATTGACACGCTCTGTGCGCATGAAACTCAAGTTGAGCTGCATGGGCTGGATGTTGAGAACCTCAAAGTAGATGTCTTGGCCAGCTGGTTGGCCTGATGGCTCAGGAATGTCAAGATCCTCGTCGCACAGCTTGCCAGAATCGCCAGCCTCTGTCCAGCTAACACCAGGCACGTTCGAGAAGTCAAGCAAAGCAAACACAAAGTCCTCGTCCAGATCAATGGTCATTTCCTGCAGTAGAATGGTCGCGTATTTGACATACAGCACACCATACGAATCATCCTTGACACGACTGACCATGGCGTGCAGCGATGGATGAGCCTCAACCTCCTGCGCCTTCTTTGGCACAACGCTGGGGTAAAGGACCATAGGGAAGATGCCACCGTACAATTGATTGTCGATCTGTATCCACTTGATAGCCATCGAGATGGTCTGGATCAAAGGCGAATCGCTGTATCGCAGTTGGACATCGCGGAAAGTCAGGTACGCAAGTTCCTTCATCTGAGCGTTCACCAGGGAAACGCCAATACCGGCCAGCTTGAGCTGCGCGCGGAATGTAGCGCCCGTATCCTGATCCTTGACCTCGAAAGCCTCGGGGCCGGTATTGGTCCTAGCCAATGCCCTGGGCTTGTACATACTCTTGCTGGCACGGAAGTTGCTGAGAATCAGGGTTTGCTTCGGTCCATCAGCAGCTACGTTGATGTCGACAATCTTAGGAGCTCCAGAAGAAGTATGGAACTTCATCGGAATCTGGTTACCGATCTCAGCCAGCTTGACATGGCGCTCCTTGCCATGTGCAGAGATGTTGATCTCGCGGGACTTGGCGGCAGGGAAATCCCAAGCATATGGCATGATGCTACGAGGCGGGAGACGGTATCTTATCAAGCGCCATCCACTGCGGTCCTCATCGCCATCTTCGTCAACAGTAGGATTGGCTTGCCAGAACATGAACTCGACATCACTCTCGTTGCGCATCGAGTATGGCCAGTTCTTCTTCTCCATGCTGAGGTTCAAGAACACTGTAGAGTTCTCCATCAGAATCTCGACCTTGACAAGGTTCTGTCGCTGTCCTGCCTTGGCGATCTTGACATATGTTGTACCAATGTCCGCAATGTTGAATGGAGAGGTCCATTGGTTGTTGACGCCACGGTAACAGAGACACAATTGCTTAACCTTGGACTTTTGCATGAAGTGCAGAGGCTGCAGAGCACCATCGCTAAGAGTGAGATAGCCAGAGGAGCTCGATTCTCGAACAAGAATCTCTCCATCCATCTTATTGTGTAGAACGAATCGAGGAGCAATTGTAACAACCTTGGTGAGCTTGTACTTGCCTTCACCAGATTCGACAGTAACACCTACATGGATCTCCTTATCCTTGGTCGTCGAGTTCAACACAACCTCAGTGGTACTGCCGATAGCATCGAAACTTTGTGGCTTGCTCCATTCTGAGTCGGCAATCTTGAGAAGAGCTCGGTTTCGATGGTCATCATTGCCATACGAAAACATGAAGGGCAAAGCCTTGGGTCGCTCTCGATCAGATGTATCCATAAGAGGGAATTGACCCGCCGCTGGCTTGGCTTGTTGCAAAAAGCTCTTGGCGCGGACCTGGACGTCGACACCAGTCTTGTTCAACACAACGTACGGGCTGAACACTGTGATCTTGGAAGCACCTCCACTGTTGGGGATCTTGAAGTGATGCAGTGAAAGATGTAGTGGCAGTCCCTTGTCATCCTTGACCACAAGCTTATACTCCTTGCGGAACTCTTCATTCGTGCCTGAGTTGATGATAGCAAAGTCACTAGCTTTGAACACTGTATCTTGCATGTCGACACTGAGAAGCAGAAGATGTGAAAGCTCAACAACGTGGACAGGGCTGACACCTCCCTTTCGCAAGAAGTTGGTCCAGTCTTTCTGGGTGTTCTTATCGTAAATGCGATACTTAAAGTCGTATGGAAGCAGATTCTCGAGCGTGACTGGTGCAGAGAGCTTGACCTTCATGTACGGGTATTGCCTGCGTCTGTCAGTATCGTTGCATCCATCGGGTGTTAGAAAACTCACTTGGTCAATGGGTTGCCCTTGTCGAAGCGGGCATGGACCTGGAAGTAGAACGGATCGCCATTCTCCCCCTTACACACGACCTGTTTCGTAGGCCTCTTGAGTATGTCTCTCCAGAACAGATGGTCGTTACTCCACTGGTAGCCGAAACCACCATCAGGTCGGATAATGACTTGCTTCTCAAACACCGCACCCACAGGAGCGGGTCGGGCGCCACCAGGCGCAATCTTCTCAATCTTGAGTAGATGTCCCTCCTGCACATCAAAGATACCGAGCTCGACTGGGATCTCTGTAGCATTTTCCACGAGGAGTGGAGACCTGAAGGTCACATACTTGATGTTATCGGTGCCCAACTCGACCTCAACACAGAGACGGTGGAGAACATCAGCCTTGGGGCGGAGACCGTACAGGGATTCTCCTTCTCGGTTGATTCTCACGTTCTTAACAGGGTCGAAACCACTGCCCTCCAACTGAATGGTGACGTAGTTCTGGTTCGATTCAGTGAGAAGGTTCTCACGCATCTTCTCCCAATGCTCAAAACGCCAGGGGGCTTCCTTGCCATCCTCCAAACGGAGATTGATAGGCTCGTCGCTGGTAGGACTCTTTGAGTGCACGACAACATCAAAGCCAGTGTAGTTTCGGATGCGGTAAGGTGACTCGACACCACGTGGCTTGTCCAGCACATCCTCACCGGATGTGAGGTACTGATACGTCTTGGAAGCCAGAGCAATTGAAGCAGTGGTAATGGTCACATCGAAGACCTTCTTGGAAGCGACATCAACGGACAACAGTCCTGAGATAGGATCCTTGGCTACACCGAATCCAACTTGCCATGGCTCAAGAAGAGGTTCCCAGCTGGACTTGGCAAAGTTGTAGACATTGGAGTACAGGTCAATGGCAGTCTCAGCCTTGAGGTCGGACGACCAATTCTCAGTGAAAGCAGTAAAGTTCTTGATGCCCAAGTCAAGGATTGGAAGTTCGTGTACGTCGCCAATGAGAACAACACGGATTCCATCCACAGTTGCGGACAGCGTCTCGTAGTTCTTTTGCGTAACTTGCTCTGGAGCTTTCCCCTTGTTATCGGGATTGGTAACAGCGTGAGAAGTTGCGGTCACCTTGCTTCGTCCAGCGATGGTAGACTGGCCTCGCCCACTGGCAGATCGTTGCTTCATCCCAGCGTGGCGCAGTTCTCTTGCCTTCTGCTCAGCAGGAGTCTCCTTAATTTGTTTAGGCTCATTGCCAGACAGCTCGCTCGCTCTGGTAACAATCCGACTAACGAGGAGGATATCGCGGAGTGACACTCGCAAGACAAGTGGTTCAATGTCCACGTGAATGTCGGTAGTTTGAGGCTTGGAGCTATCCATGCTCAATTGGACTGAAAAGTCATCAATGATACGAAGACGAGACGTCTCGAACTTGTCCATTCTACACAGGAACATGCCGATTTCGGATATCTGGAAAGTCAAGGCATGCTGCTGTGAGAGAAGCATCTGTCGAATAGACAGTACAATCGCCTCGGAGCTTAATGTCAAGGGATTGGCGATCAGAATGACTTGTGCGTCAACGAGATTGACGCGGAAAGCAATACTCATCGCAGACTCCTTCTTTTCTTGTTTTTGAGTGACCTCTTCGCTCTGTTGTCGCGAGATTTGCGACCGGGGACGCGAGGCGTTACCGGCACAAGAGACTTGCATGTACTCGGTGTCGGATTCGTCAGGTGTCGTCTCAGCGATACTCTCGTCATCCATTGGGCTGCCATCGTCAACTGTCAACGCCTCCGTGGCGAATTTCCCGATGGCGAAGAGATAGTCGAGGGCAAAGATCACTCGTGGACTATCGATAGTAGCCATGGCTATCAAACTCTTTTCCTTGCCGCCGGACATCGTGACGCTGGCCATCAGTTGCTGAACGTCCTTGTTCATCGATGACATGATACGGCGGAATTTGTTTGTCTCGCGTGGTCGACTATCATAGATCGTGAAAGATCGGATAAGCAGCTCTGCCTCAAGTGAACCATCGGAGAGCATCCTCGTCTTGACCTTCGTGTCATCGAGCGAGAATCGAGATAGGCTGCACCTCGCGATGTCGTGAACGGGCTCATTCTCCGGTGCATTGATCAATTCGAGACCAATAGTGTTGACTCGGAAAACAAGGTCAAGTTTAGTCCATTCTTTGTCGATGGAGCCAAGTTCAGGTCCAAGATCAACCAGACTCTCGCCCTCGCCCGACTTGTCCTCGCTGTTGATTGTGCGAGCGCGCTGTAGAGTACCTTCATCAACTGCCTTGGCCGCTTCTTCTTCGTTGTCGTTACCTTCGCCGGCAAATGCTGCAGGAACAGACCTGGAGATCTCTAGAAGGAACTTGACTTGATACTGAGTGAGTCGTAGATTAAAGTCAGACATCGTTCCCTCTATTTCGGTCTCTGGCCTCTTGATACCAGACTTGTGCTCAGCATATGTGATGTTGAAGCCGAGGTCGACATGGTCAATCATCTCAAGCTCCTCTGAATCTCCGCCAGCGTAGTGGAAGTCAGAAGTGAGCCTGATGTTGCGAATACCAGCAGACAGCTTCATGGCAATATCCGAGTTCTCGCTGTCGTCCAGAGGGGTGAATTTGTTCTGAGCGTAGATCTCACCAAGGTAGGCAGTGACGACATCTCTCTCAGTCTGACCTGGCTGTTGCACTCGAGGGAACACAACGATTGGAGTATTGACAACCACGTCAAACTTGAAGCGACTTGGGCTCTGCTGCAACTGATTGGCCTGATTCATAGCAGCTTGGCGCGCAGCATTGTAAAGAGCCTGCATCTTGCCAAATTTGACCAAGAAGTCAATGATCTTGCGGAATGGCTCCTCCACAAAGTTTACCTTGACGGAACCAGCACGCAGGAAGACCGAGCTGTCATATCCTGGGTAGGCCTTAGGGTTGGAAGAGTCGAAAGTCTCGTAGCGGAAGTCTGCTAAGTCATCCCCCTGGATGGTCACGAGCTTTCGAAGGTGTGAATCCTCTGAGACGCCGAGATTGACGTCGTCAACCAGTGAAAGGTCACCAAGTCGAGCCGAGATACGCATAGTCTTGCCTCGAAGGAAGATGCGGGCGTCAGCCTTGTTGAAGGACAAGGTAGCGAGACGGATTCCATCGTTATTGAGGATCAGCCTGATACTCTTCAAGTCAACCTTGACGCGAATAGATCCTGTGGTGGAGTTTACGGAGGGCGCATTGACGGCCGCTACAGCAGTATCGATGCTTTCCGAATCGTCATCATCATCCATTATAGCCTTGTTATTATTGTTCGACTCGTCTTCGTTATTTGTAAAAGTGATGAGAATAAAGTCCAGTAGCGTGAGCAGCGTCTTTCGGGTAACGACCAAGTTGATTGTGGATATGACAGCGTTGATATTGGTCTCTACTCCCTCGTACACGGGCATGAACTCGGGAGACAAGGGGTTGACCTTGACAAACTTGACGTGAACCAAGCTGCGGCCCTCTTTGAGATCCTCACTGTCACCAGACGAGATTATTGACTTGAATTCCGCAGAAGGGTTGTCCACAAAGTCATCGACAGTTACTGAGCCAAGTGAAACATCTGCTACCATGTCGAAGGGTCTGGTATAAAACTCCAGGTCGAACCGCTCAGCAACCAATTCAGCAAGCAACGCATCAGGCTTCCGTCCATCAGGGTCACTTCGGTAAAGTGAACCCTTGAGGGTATCAACCTTGAACTTGAACTCAAAGATACGTTGCTGAACTCGGAGTTGCTCAGCATCACCGCCATCTGGAGCATCCTCAAAGTCATCGTCGTCTTCATCCATATCATCCAGCACGACAGCGGTTTCTGATTGCATAAATGGGAAAGGAGTGGACTGTCTTCGCTCGCGCTGAGACTTTCTTCGTGATCGGTTAGATGAGTTGCTCTTAAGACGGGGACGAGATGGCTCCTTGCGTTCCTCCAATCTTGGTGCAGGCCCGCCAAACTTGGGAATGGCCACATCAATAACCTTCATGAGATTCTTATACTTGGTGTCGGAGACCGTGGCGTGGAGCATTGGCAGATGTCCCGAGACCTTGAACTTGGTCAAGTTGGAAGCCTTTGGTAGGATGGAGGTCTCGACAATGAAGTCCACGTTGATTCGCTCAACAACATGGAGATGAGCTTCATCTGTCTTCTCAACCAATTGAGCCTTGGTGTCCTCAACTGAGGGTCCGATGAGGACTTGGGTCGATGTCAGCTTGACAATAAACTTGTCGTACATTACAGACTCGAGTCGCTTGAGATCTTCGTCGCTGTATGCCTGCTTTTGTTTCGACTGGATCTTCTTCATTGTGCTTTGGTCAACTAGTTCACTGTTGACGTGGATGTGACCAGCGTCTACAATCAAACATGTAGAGTTCTCGGTGGTGATGCTGACAGGCACAATGATCAGAGGGGCTTGAAGATCCAACTCAGCGTTGATCGTCTTGTGCTCCTCCAGGGCGAACTCGAGACCCGCTCGAGTCTGCTCGCGAATGCTCTCAACGGTCGCGCCAGCACTCTCCATGAGGGCTGTAATAGACTCCATGTGACGTTCAGGCGGTCTGAAGAAGTCGGCGATACCAACAACAAAGTTGGGGTTCCAGATAACCTCAAGAGGCTTCATCTTTCCGACAACGGCAATGTCACCCTCGCGCTCAATGGGGTTCTGCTCAAACTCGAACTGGAAGAAGGGGTCTTCATCTGGCTGCTCGAGTTCAGCCAACGACAGTCGCTTACGCTGCTTGTCAGTCGGTGCATCCTTGACTCGGACAATCTCAGGGTAGACTGAGTCTGGTGTTGTTCCATCGTTGACACGAAGGCCACCAAGGCTGACATTAGCAAGAACTGAATCCTTTCTCTGTAGCATCTTGGCTTTGAACACATCAAAGTGCAGACTGAGGAGGTCTGCGGCATGGTCGTGAGGGCTCTTCTTGAGTGTGAAGCTACCTGTGCTCAGAGACGTCTCGATGCACATCTTGATGGCCTCGCGAGGGACATCGACTTCATCGGCGATAGCGTTCTTCTCGTCCCAGTCAATGGCCTCGTAGAGCTCTTGTCGCTGCTCCTCAGTCATCTGCGTGTTCTCTTCATTCTGTTCAATCTTCTCTTGAGGCTTTGAACCCCACACCCACGAGATCCAGCCTTGTTGTTGCTGTTGCTGTTGTTGGGGGTGGTTCTTGAGAGCTTCAGCATTCTCCTTCTTAAGCTGGTTGCGGGCCAAAGATCGCCAGAATCGCAGATCCTCGTACGTGAGCTTCCACTCGAGAGCATTGATCTCATCAGTTTCTTCAGCAGACATCTGATGGCCTTGTTTTCTCTTCTTGAACAGCTCAATATATCGTTTTCGATCGTCTCGCCGCTCGCGGAAGTAGTCCCATGACCATTTGCGGTTGCGTTCGTGAATCTTTGATAACACAGCGTTACCTGCGAACTCGAGCCAAGCACGGGGATCTTCCTTGGGTCGGACATATCTTGGTTTTAGGCGTTTGTATTCTTGGTGTCGAATGAAGTAATGGAACAAATCGACCATCATCAAAGCGTCTCGATATTGGTCGTCATCGAGAACAAGACCAATCTCCTCGAAAAGTAGATTGGCCTTGAATTTGGGTACCTTGATATTTCCCGATTTGTCGAGCTCGATCTTTGCTTGGCCGTTGACGGGCCTGAGGATGAACTGATGGTTTGCATTCTCTTGCGCATCTTTGCCAATCATTTCTCTGAACTTTGCTACCATTTCATCATGTGGCATTAATTCCTCGGAAGAGGTTGAAGCTCCTCGGCCAGTTCCGAGGAGAGTGGAATCTGTATTCCAGTACACAGCCAAAGCACCCAAGGTAGCCAGCTTGTGGGTGACTGTGTTAGAGTCTTGGATAAAAGTAGGCTTCCACTGACCATCAGTACTGACGGCACTGAACTCCTCAAGAGTGACACCAAGAGCGAATGGGTGTCCTGGTGCTGAGATGGTGTCTTCGTATCGAATGTGTATGTTCTTGACCGTGACCTGTAGGTTGTCGACGATCTTCGTCACCAGGCTCTGTGTAAAGCTCTGGCTCTTCTTCTGCTCCTCCTGACTTAAACCTTCCTGGTTCCTCTCCTTGAGCAACTCGGCACTGTCAAGCTTCTCCATCTTGAGGCGCTGTTTCCTGCGATCCTCCTCGTCCTGATCATACTCAGCCTCTTCCTTCGGGCTGGCAAGAAGAAAGACATCCTGGATAAAGACCTTGACGGGTGCACCGCGCAAGTTTGACCAGGGAATGACGAGTGTAAGCTCGCCGAGGTGACCCTCCATGACATTTATGGGAAGCTTGAGCTGGTCGAGTGCCTCGCGGCGCAGCTCGAGGTTGCGGAGCTTAACATCGCCGGACCAGATACCGACTTTCAACTGGGCTGGGTCGAAGTTCTTGACATACATGCCCAGGAACCGGTTAAGCAGGCCAGCGACGAGACCTTCGAGCATTCTGGCGGTGTTGTGGCCGTAACCCGGGCCGGGGAGGGAAAGGTAGGGTCCGTCTTATTTGTTTTATCGAGAACTCATCTGTCGGCGTGTGGTTGTTGACACGGGTGCCATGCGAGGCTCGATCGGTGAAGCGACTGCTATCCTCGGGCGTGAACGTGAGGTCTAGGACTTTGTAGAGCGGGGCTACACTCGAGGCAGTATCGAAGGTATTTCCCCTTGAGGTTTTTGGGGGGGGAAAGAGGGAAAAGACGGGATTCGGTGGATGAGGGTATTATCGATTATGCCTCTGGAGTAACAAAAGATGGACGAAACTCGGTGATGGAGGAGATATTGAAATGGTGGGTTTCGTGTCGGGCTGTGAGTGAGTGATTGAGTGACGCAGCTGGGCCTGAAGCAAAAGTGGGAAGCAGCGGTTTTGGGGAATGGTGTGGCGTGTATGACGACGCTGTCAGAGGTACTTGTCATTTTGTGGTGATTTCCGCGGAGGAGCAAGTACCGAATTGGCTTCGAATTGACGGTGGCTTTATTTTTTACGCTCCAACGTGGTCGCAGAATTTAGAGCTGCCAACAGCTGGACCTGGCCCTGGAGCACATCAAAGCACAGGGCACTTTGGATGGGGCATCATGGAAGATCTTCTGGACAATGACTTGGCAGAGTTGATGTGTGAAACATCAAGACTATCTTATCGATACTTATCGATATCGACAACACGATAGAAGGTTTGGCTATCTGTACATTCCCTCTTCTCATCATTACCGATTTCAGCGGCTATTCTCACTTTCAAGGTTTATTTCTGATTGATGTTTATATCAAAGACTGCCCACATGAGGTCTAGAGCTATTCCACCAAAATACAACTCTCATGACGTCACGACATAGCTTCACGACCATCGCGATGATGTAGGCGTGACAACAAAAGCAGAACAAAATGGCACATCCATGAACGGCTTGGTCTCCTTTCCCGGGCCGGACGTGACTGTCTCTACGTGTGACAAGCAGAAATTCTACGGTATTTCCCCTATTTCCAGTTCCACCAGGTACAATTAATTACTAAGGAGACCGTAGCAAACAAGCCATTACGTAGATAGCTCCAAGATCTTGGAATAACAGGAAGCTTCCATGATTGTGCTGTCTCCATTGAAACACCGATCCTCACAGTATTTCAGTTTTAGCTGGTCCTTTTATTCCAACTCTTTTCTCTTTTTACCTTTTCGGTTATTAGACGAAATCAGCTTGGTCTGGTTGCAGCACTTACTCGCGTGCTTCTAATTGAACTCCATCTATCACATTGACAATGTTCCGCACCTCATCTCGCTCCCTTTGGGGCATTGCCTCAAGAGCTTCTTCCAATCGAGCTTCGCAATTCCTGCTCCGCGCATCAATTCCGCCTCTTTTGCGTCAACAACGCGCCGTATTCTCTAGCAAATCTGACGACGAGAATCCTCCTCCTCCCAAGCAGCCCATCGATATTGAAGCTGAGCGCAAGCGGGGACAAGAGCTCCTCCAGTCCAACCCAAGTGTTGTTTCATCAAAGAGTTCGGTCGCCAATGCGGCGTCTACAGCTCAGGGCTCCAAGAGCGATGATCAGGACATGACTAGCGAGCTCAAGCATGATATTGTGAGCTCCAACCTAGCGTAACACTCAATTCGAAAATTCTAACAGTTCAAAGGGTGTTGTCAAAGATACCTTCACCTTTACAGACGTCCCCGGCGAGTCGAGCATTCTCGGTCTAGCTGGTACCCTGCCTTACCTGGGAACTTCGCTTTCGACCGTCTTCCTCGCTTGGGACTTGAACAAGCCCATTCCTACAGGCAACACCTTCTACGATGCTATTATGATCGATCACGAAACAGCCAAGTACCTACTGGGCGTAATTGAGCCTCTCCAGCTTGGGTACGGTGCTGTAATCATATCTTTCCTTGGCGCCATTCATTGGGTAGGCCTGCAGCTTCACAATGTCTACGCATGAGCTAACCACTGGAACCAGGGCCTCGAGTACGCTGAGAAGCAACCCCTTCGTGAACGAACCCGTTTCCGCTATGGCGTGGGCCTTGCAGCTTCCATTGTCGCATGGCCAACTCTAATGCTCCCCGTAGAGTATGCACTCACCTCTCAATTCATGGCTTTCGTTGCCCTGTACTTTGCCGATTCCCGCGCTGCGACAAAGGGATGGGCACCTCGATGGTACGGCTCATACCGCTTCCTCCTCACAACCATGGTCGGCTTCGCTATCTTCATCTCCCTCATCGGCCGTGCCAAGATCAAGCAGGGCGATGCCATCACTGCCAAGGGTCTGAGCGACAATTTCGCCAGATCTGGTATTGCTGATCACAGTACGAACTGGGAGAAGCTAGAGGCTGAGGAGAAGGCCCGCCGACGAAAGCAAAAGGAGGAGGAAGAGAAGAAGGCTAAAGAGGAGGAGAAGAAGAAGAAGGAGGAGGAGGAGAAGAAGGGTAAGAAGAAGGATGGTAAGGGTGACGACAAGGCCAAGAAGGGCGACGACAAGGGCAAGGCTTCTGAAGAGAGTGACAAGAAGGACGAGGAGAAGAGCGAGAGCAAGGACAAAGATGCTGAGAAGAAGGACGGTGGCAAGGATGAAGATAAGGACTCTGAGTCCAAAGACGAGAGTGAGTCCAAGGGTGACAAGAAAGAGTCAGACTCAAAGGATGAGTCCAGGGACGAAGACAAGAAGTCCGAGTCTGATGAAGAGAAGTCTGACAAGGACGAGAAGTCTGAGGAATCATCTGACAAGGAGTCAAAGGACGACTCTAAGCAAGAGTCTGGCAAGGACGATAAGAAGGACAAGAAGGAAGACAAGAAGGAGGGCAAGTCCGACGAGCAGGGGGACAAAGACGACGAGAAGAAGGATGATAAATCCGATGGTAAAAAGCACAAGAAGGAATAACTTGCTGTCACAATGGCCAAGTTGAGCTGAAGCGCTTAGCGATCATAACGGAGTTCCGGAATGTACTGTATTTACTTCTTACTTGTCGGTCGATGAATTGATGTCACAAGATACGACGTTTAAACTATGTTTTGACTTGACAAAGATTGACATCACGCTTGAAATGGGATACTGTATGTAATATGAAGCAAATCACCAACCCGATGCATTAAAAAAACTAGGTATCTCTGACCCGCCGCGGGTATTGCTTCGCAAAATCCCAAACACAGCCTTGGCCCATGTGTAATTCTGTCAGACCCTCGAAGAGAAGCGAAAACACTCAAGACAGATAGATGGTGGCACAACTTCCAACGCCGTGAAAATGCAACCTGACCAGGACCGTCTGTGTCAGTCCCAGGCGTACCCATCCAGCTTTTCCGCCGTAAACCTCCCAAAAATCATCATCGTTAAAGTACTAGAACAAACAATCATTGCACGCCGAGTTTCTAACAATGCTCCTAAGGTCGAGCGAGCCCTTGCTTGGCCTGTGGAGGGTCAGTCTCCGTCACATCAAATGTCAGTCTTGGATTGACATACCTTCATCTGTTCAATTCGGGCCTTTAGCTGACTCGTCACCTCTGCTGCCCTCCTCCAACTCTCGGCACCATTGCCTCCAGTAGGCTGTGGCAGCGATGACATAGGCCGTTGAGAAGGTGGTGGTGCATGGTCGTCGTCGCGATATGAGGCAGCACTTCTCAAGCCTCGTGCCGGAGATCCACGTCCGGATGAGCTTGCGCTACCAGCATATCGCATCTCAGGGCTAAGCTTGTTGCGAGGAATCATATGCTCGCCATTTTCCTTCTCTTCAGACATACTGCTGGTGACGCTCATTCTATGGCGGCTCACCGAGGGAGGTCCGTGGTCTCGGTAGACATCATCGTGTGTGGGAGAAGCAAGGCCAGGGCTGTTCATACCGTTTCCAGAGCTGCCCAATCCTTCGGCACGACTCAAAGCCTTCTTAAGTCTTTCTAGTTCGCGTCGCAGGCGGTCGTTGGTCTGTTCGGTAGCCTCTACATCGCTTCTCGCACGGACCAATTGTGTCTCCTTAGCCTTGATGCTCAAGACGTCTCGGGTGTGGTCTTCAATCAGGCCAGCATTCTGGTTCTTGAGCTCTTGAATCTCTGACATGAACTTGCTACGTTCCTGTCGCATCTCATCAACTTGACGGGTTAGCCGGTCGTTGGCTGCTCTAAGCTCCTCAATCTCGGCGCGCTCCACAGCAGTGAGACCGCTAGATGGAGGCGGCGAGGCTGGTGCAACTGGGGGTGAAGGTGCGGTAGGTTTGGCGAGAGAACGTCCGGCAAGTCCACGGGAGAGACCAAGACGAGGTTGAGCAGGTGGTGCAGGCTCGTCATCGGGCATGACAGGAGCAGCGGGCGCTCGGCGGGGAGAGCCAGGTGCGGGAGCTCCAAGCGTCCTCTTCTGAGGACCCTTCAATCCTCCAAGTGTGGGCTTTCCGAGCTTGCCAGCAGCAGGTCGCGCGGCTGGCTGAGGAGTGGGAGGAGTGTCGTCTGGCATGACTGGAGCCGCAGCGGCAGCGGGAGCAGCCTTCTTGACCATGGGCTTCTTTCCACCCATGACTTTCTTGGGAGGTGCCGCTTTAGGTGCAGGTGCCGCCTTGGGCTTGGGCTTCTCCTTTGCCTTGACTTCGGCGGCCTCGAAGAATTCCTTGACCTTGTTCTTGCGGATGTCGTCCAGACCTTCCAAGTTAGGGGTCATAGCACGCTCACCAATAATCTTCATGATGGTACCAAGAATCTCAGCACCGCCATCTCGAAGAGCAGGACTCGACTCAGACAAGAGCTTCTTTCCAGCATCGCAGATGGTAGCTTGCTCGGGCTTGCTGGGCACATCTCGGGTGTTTCGTAGGCAACGAATCAAGAACTTCATGGTACCCTCCTTTACCTGAGGGTTTTTGTTCCCAAGGTATGTGGTAATGTCCTCAAGACACTCAGTCAAATCGGTGGAGGCAAAAGCAGCGTCGAGAGCCGCGCCGAGAGCATCCGCGACAGAAGCCTTCTTCTCTTTGAGTCGGTCCATGATGGGCTGCATCACAATGCTGCGATACTTGGCAAAGGCCTTTCGCAAGCCCTTTGCGAGAGCCTCGATACAGAGAGCAGCTTGAGTGACGACGGCAACGTTGGCATCCTTCATGCATTTGGCCAATCCACGACAAACTTCGTTGAAATCGGTTTCCTTGATGCGAGGAACGTTGAGTGCTTGATGAAGACCGTCGACTGCTTCTTTTCGATCCTTCCACTTCGAGGAGGCGAGCAGGTCGCTGAAGTTGGGCGGAATCTTCTTGCTAACGTCCTGGGGTTCGGCTAGATCGAAAGCGTCGACCTCGCCAACCTCTTCGCCCTCTGCTTCGCCTTCCTCACCCTCCTCGCCACCTTCGGGTGCAGCGTCGAGAGCTTCTTGTTGCGATCGGAGGAGTCGTTCTTGCTTGGGAGGGCCTTGGGCCTTGAACTTCTCAAACTGCGCTTCCAAATCGGTCTGTTGAGTAGGCTTGAGCTCGCTCCAGAACATGGGCTTCATAGCCTCCCTGAGCCATCTGTAAAGTTCGACTGTCAAGTTCGTTGCCTCAGCACGGACGTTCTTGTCGGCAGCACCGAAGGCTTTGGGGAGCGCTTTGAGCACAGGTTTGGGATCGACGACCTTGCAGCCATAGTTGTGGAAGATTTGTGTAAGGGCGTTCAGTGTCGCAGCAACATTCTTGGGAACCTTGTTGGAAAGACCGGGCAGCATGTCCTCAATGACCGGCCCAGCGACATCGAGCTCGATATACAATAGCAAAGCTTCGGTGGAGTTTTGCTTGATCGCGGCACGTGTGGAGGATAGACACTTCTCGACCATAGGTGTAATGGTCTGATTTCGCGTCCGTAGACAGCAGTCTCGTCCACCATATTTGAGGAATGCGCATAGAGCGGTGACGGCTTCTTGTTGAGCGGCAACGTTTGAATCGAGAACTGCTTTGTTCCATAGACCGGGCTCGTTCAAAAATGGTCGGAAACAAGGATCGGACTCGTCGGGAGACTTTTCGAACTGCTTGGTTGCTTCTTCATATGCTCCTTTTCTAACCTTCCAGACCTTGTGAGTGAAGCGGTCCGCCAAGGGTATGGAGCTAAAATCTTCTTCTTCAGCCATGGTAATGTTTGGGGGTGAAAATGTGTATTCTGGAGAGCTCGAGACGGGGTATCTTTCGAGTGGATGATGTTGCTTCTTCTTGTTGTGCTTTATGCAGCGGACTAAGCGGGTAATTAGCTTATGAAATAAACGAGAGCGGCGAGGAGGATCCATCATATATATAGCTCTAGTTGGGCTCTCATAAGCGCGCGAGATGCTCTACAGGAGCAAGAACTGGCTTGTGATAATCGAGGTAATGTAAGTTGAACGTACCAGAGTTTTAAAGCAGCGGATTGAACTGCGGGTATCAAATAGAGGGAAGAGGCTTTGTCGCGTGAGTGAAGGGCAATTGGGTGGATGTTCAAGAGGAAACAAAGCAGAAGTGCGTCGTTCTTTCTATGGAAGAGAGCCCGGCGCAAGGTTAGTGAATCCAATCCAAATCTGCAGAGGAACAAGCATGCGCAACAAAGAAGCAACTGCCAAAATAACGAAGCAGGGCAGGCTGCGGTAAGAACAGGCAAGGGACTCTATTTGTTCCCAGATCCTTGTTTGTTTGGTTTGGGTGAGGGACGATCAAATGGTCATTTTCGTTATTTTGGAGGGGGGGATCGAAAGTCAACAAGCGCCGGTCACCTGATTTGCAGGGGTTGAAATTGAAGTGCCTGAAATGACGGCGGGACAGAACAGAATCTGGGGTCTGATTCTCAGGGACCTTACTTACAGTTTGTTTGTCTGTATGAGAGGTGAGAGGTAGTGCAGGTGTTTTGTCGAATTGGCAAAGACGAGTTAATTATATTGAGAGTTGAGTGGGTTTAGATGCTGTGCCACAGACCCTTCAAGATAGACGTTCCTGGCTTATGACTCTTGTGGTATGTTGTCATTCGAGTGGCCCGGCTCTCTTTATTGACGCCCAATCTGCGCCATTGCCCCAGAAACAGACTGCAGCCACACCAACATCAAAACGTATGAAGATCAGCACCTACAGCCAAGAAACGGTTCAGAATTAATTAACACGGGACAGAACCTCATTAAAAATTACTTCAAATTGTTTCTAGCACCAAATCATCAGCCACAAATCTGTCTTTTTGAACAATGCTCCCTTCAGATTGATTGTCACGCGCAAGGGGACTGCTCTTACATTCCAATTGGTGCTGCTAGCCTTTAGCTCAACTGCAGGGTCAAAGCTCCAACGCCATGAAATGTTCCTTACACTTGATCAAAGCATTCAATCTGCCCTACTGAAGTTCGCCTTGCTATTCATCGCGTAGTAAGGAACCTTCTAGTAAGCTACTGACGTGTCATGCATGCTATAAACTAAGGACTGATGTGCGTTGGTGTGCTATCCACATTCTTCAACAAGCTTGGACATGGAATCCAAGACATATTGATTGAGGGGTAGTTCTGAACAAGGCAAAATCTCGAAAATACACTAGGAGGTCCCGTCATGACTGGTCCATGGAGAAAACTGAGTGAAGTGGCTATTTCCGAAATTGCTCGAAACCAGCGTACACTTACTTCACGGTCTTTTTGAACAAGCCAATTTACATCAAGTCACTTCAGGGTGGCAAATCAACGTATAGGGAGATCTTAAAGAGATTCCTGGATGGTCATGTTATTTCTTCTCTACGTATTAGGGCGGAGGATGACCTGGCGCTTGCCCTGCTTCTCGGCGTTGTTGATGCTCTTCAAAGCATCACTCAGAACACTAGCTCGGACCATCTGATTCGGAGGTTAGGAGATGAACGTCAAATCCTGGCTGCCTAAGTACTCACGATGGCGGTTGTTTGGAAATTTGCAGCGGCTGTTGTTTAGTGCTTGTTGTCGATCGATATCGGTGTGCGGCAGGTTCTTCAGAGACGATAGAATCGTAGTCTGAAGGTACCTGCAACGGATGGCAAAGCCATCCCCCGAATGAGTCCATGATCGCAGGGGTCCTGGGGAAATCTATCACCTACTGGGCGAAAGTTGGTAAGTTGTTCAGTTGGTGGAGGGGAAAGCCGCTTATCGTTGTGCAAAGAAGGGATCACGTGGTGATAAGTGTCCGTACAAGGAGCTTGCCAGAATAAACCCACCTATAGACACCTAGATCTAGGCTAAGCCTGCCTGAGTCTTTTTATCATGTGATGCAGAACTACCTTCTTGCGTTTATTGCTTCGCCTAGTCCAGGAAGCAGACTCGAAAGCACGATGGAATGGCTTAGAAATTCTATCAGATCAACGGCAGATTGCACAAATCTATGAAGAGTGTGTAGATAGTTCAAAGAAAACGAAACGCTGTTCCCCAAACGGTCTCAAACAGCGATGTCGGGGAGTTCAGCATCACGTGATGATAAGATACGATTATCCAACATCGTCATGCCCAGGCTTCCAGTTCATTTCTAGGTCTGCCTCGCGCGTCGCAAGTATTGCTTCAAGTGCGCTTTCGCCCACTGAACTCACAAAAACATATAGAGAGTTTTCGCTAACACTCGCAGGATGAACGGTTCATCGCGCCCGTCCTTTGACCCCTTGCGCCTCACCAAAGCCGCTGCGGCCGAATATTCTTCATCAGCATCCGAATCTGAAGACGATCACCCCGCGCCAGGTCTCGATGCCGACAACGACTTCGGTGATTTTAACCCACGAAAGAGACGTCGTGTCGGTGGTAATAACAAAGAGAAGGCTGCGCTAGGCATCTTCGGCTCCGATAGCGAAGACGATGGCCCTGCTAGAAAGTGGAAGAGGACAACCTTGAGAAACAAGAGCATGAACTTCGTGTCAACGGGCGCAGGAAGTGATAAAGAAGATGGCGATGAAGATTCCGACGATAATCGGCCGATGCTTGGAAGCGCAATGGAACAGGACGAGGAGGATGAAGAGGAGGACGAGGGCAATGCTGGAGTAGGACTAGGCTTCGGAGGTGTTGCACGCGGTTTTGCACAGAACGACACCCAAAACTCAAGTCGAAGCGCAAGCGCTGAAGCAACATCCCGACCATCATTTCGAACCCGATTTGATGGCAAGAACCCTCTCGGCATGGGCTTTGTCCCATCATCAGCAAACGATCCTGTCCTCAAGAACCCGCGCGACGAGGGTTCTCCGACACCACGTAATAAGCCACAACCGAGTGCCTTTGGCGCAAAGGGCAAGACAAACCCCAAGTCTTTCGGTGCTCGAATGATGGCAAAGATGGGCTACCAAGAGGGACAAGGTCTTGGTAAGGAAGGCCAGGGTCGAAACGTCATTATCGAAGCGAACCTCCGACCGCAGGGTATTGGTCTGGGTGCTGTGAAGGAGAAGTCTGAACAAGAGCGAAAGGAAGAGAAGCGACAAGCAAAATTACGTGGAGAAGAGGTTCTAGATTCAGACGAAGAGGAAAAGAAGAAAAGAAAGAAGGCGAAGAAGAAGTCCTTGGGGGCTGCATTCGACAGCGCGACGAGTACGCCAAGACGACAGAAACCGAAATACCTTACGGCAGAGGAGCTCAAGGCTGCAGCTCCAGGCCTTCATATCCCAGATGCATTTGCCCCCATCCTCGATATGACAGGGCCAGGAAGTAAAATGCTCACATCTACGAGTGGCATCATGACACCAACAACGGGAACTGCCACGCCAGAGTCAACAGAAGTGATAGAGGCGAGGAAGCTTGTCAAGAGAGCGCAAGCAGATTTGTTAGCCTTTTCTGATGAATGGAAGAGCTTGCAAGAGAGGAAGACGTGGATTGACCTTGAGCTCAAGGAGAAGGAGCAGGAGATGGACGACTCACGATCGGATTTCGAGAGATTACAGGTCTTTTCTGAACTGGTCAGCGGAGAACTTGCAACGGCCAACTGGGATCAAGTTATCGGGTGCCTGACGAAGGCCCTCGAACTCAAGGCCACTACATCAGAGATTGCCGACATTGCTGTTGCAGCTATCCATCCTTTCTTAAGAGAAGGAGACTGGGATCTCCTGCAAGGACCAACACGCTTCGCATCAGATCTCAAAGAACTCAAATCACTACTCATGCCATCGACAACAAATGGTAAGTCTGTCGGCAAATGGGATTCTTCGGCAGCAGTCAATACAGACGACATCTATCGCCGTCATCACAAATCCACAACGCCATATGAAAGCATGATGTACAAGAATTGGCTACCCAAAGCACTCGCGGCTGTCCGCCCATGGGATGTCTTCGAACCGGAGCGAATGCTTAGTGTCATGGAGGCATGGGATGATCTCCTACCATCATTTGTCCGCGCGCAATTCATCGACAATATCGCTCGGAAGTTGGAAACAGCAGTGTCAGACTGGAATCCCAAAAACAGACGTCAGCACCACAGTCTACCGCACATATGGCTATTCCCATGGCTTCAATACCTCCCCTCGTACCATCTCGACCCTAAGGGAACGGGTCTAGTAGCAGACGTCAAGAGAAAATTTAGACAACTCATCGATGTATGGGATTTCAGGGAGGGTCGCTTACCCGGTCTTACAAGATGGGAACGCATCCTCGGCGATCAATGGCGACCGCTCGTAATTTCCCACGTCCTCCCGTCAATGGGCAAATATCTTCAGCGAAACTTTGCAGTTGAGCCAGCAGATCAGGAACCGAGTCTTCCTGTGCTCAGGGGTATCCTGAAATGGACGCCCACGCTCGGCCGAAGGGTTATTGCCGAGGTGCTGATACAGCACTTGTTCCCCAAGTGGCACAAGACGCTGACGGAGTGGCTATCGCTTGACGAGGTTGACTTGGGCGAAGTGGCGGATTGGTATGCCTGGTGGAGGGGGTTGTTACCGGAGGATGTTATGGAGGTCAAGGGTGTGAAGGCGGAGTTTGACACGGGGTTGAAGGTCATGGCGAGGGCCGTGGCAGGGGCGTGATGAGTTGGACGGAGATACGCAGATGGAGTGTCTCGGCTGAGCGGCGATAATGTAGCGTGGGAACATAGATTTGAATAGGGGTTTATAGAAATGAATCATGGGCCATTGGATAGATGGGTCACGTTGTCGGTTGTGTCTCAACCCTGATTTACCTCAGCTTCGGTTGTTCCGTGAGTGATGTAAGGGTCTTTTGTTTATTGTCTGATACCCCTGAAGCAAAGCAGAACACTTGCTGGTCAGAGATCTTGATCAAGTTTCCAAAGGAACTCGGGAGTGGCCGGTATGTATCAGATCCCTCCGTAAAGGGACCCTAAGAACAGAGACGTAGTGACCTCAATGCCCATCTCTCCCTCGTTCATATCCCGACCTGATACAAAACTATAGCTTTTCCATCTCCAACGCGATGATCCACAACATACAGAGAAAATGTACGAATCCTGAAGCGTGGCTGTCTCAATTGCCACTCGTTCTCGAAGGTCTTCATCACAAGACGCTTTCTCTATCAGCAATACAATATTTCGGTGGGACATTTAGATGATGATGTTTCAGATTTAGACAGATCTTCATGAAATTATACGTTATGAGATATTGTTGTTCCTGTCGGTTGATAGAGATTAATGTGCAAGTTAAATCAAAGACATTGAGTAGCAGAATGGTGCACAGGGTCCTGAAGACTCAGAAATTCAGATCGCCAACTCCGAAGACAGAAGAGCAAAATGATATCGAAATCCTATAAGAAGAGGCCTTTCTCCCTCTTTTTGGTAATCATCATCCTCATCGCACTCCCTCTCGTTCAAGATGCATTATCTGAAGCTCCTCGTCGTTCTTCTGCCTGCCATCATCGCTGCTCCAACGGTGACAGACGATGATGATATTATCGAAGGCGCATATATCGTCACTTTGAAGCAGAAACTCGACGAGAAAAAAGTCGAGCAGCACATCGATTGGGTCGATGGTATCCATAACGGGAGTGTCTTCCGTCGTACTGACGATGGTGTCAAACTGGTCTGGAATGAGACGACCTATAAGGGGTACTCTGGAGACTTTGATAAGCAGACTATCAAGGAGATTAAGAAGAGCAAAGATGTAAGTCACTCCCTTCTGCTTCTGCTTCTGCTTCTTGATATTGATGTTACCAGGTCCTTGCTGTTGAGCCTGTTCGCAAGATCAATCTTTACGAGACTGCCACTCAGCAGAAATCGACCTGGGGTCTTGGGTCTATCTCGCACCGCACTCCTCATTTCAACGGTTATATTTATGATTCGTCTGCTGGAGCTGGAATGTATGCGTATGTTGTTGATACTGGTATCAACATCGCGCATGACGAGTTCCAGGGCCGTGCGGCTCTGGGATACAATGCTTATCCTAACTCTGACTTTGTCGATGCTAATGGTCACGGGACACATTGTGCTGGTACTATTGCTGGTAAAGAATACGGCGTGGCCAAGAGAGCAAAGTTGATTGCAGTCAAGGTGTTCCACTTGGGCAGTGTAAGTCTCCCCCTCCCATGTCTCTGGTCCTGCTGACAGTTACAGTCTCGGACCGATATCGTGCTTGATGGGTACAACTGGGCTGTGACCAACATCACCAACACCCCAGGCCGCAAGGAACAGGCTGTCATATCCATGTCCCTCGGCGGCGGTCGCTCAGACGCCTTCAACGCCGCCGTCCAAGCTGCCTACAGCGCTGGAGTCCACACCGTAGTCGCAGCAGGAAACGATGGCGCCGAGGCTCACAACTACTCACCGGCCTCGGCCCCCAACGCCACGACTGTGGGAGCAATCGACGTTGACAACAACCGAGCCAGCTTCTCTAATTACGGCGAGCTTGTTGATTTGTTCGCGCCGGGCGTGAACATCAAGAGTGCTTGGAATACGGCCAACAGTGCTACCAAGACCATCAGCGGTACCAGTATGGCATGTCCTCATGTTGCTGGTCTGTCGCTGTATCTGAGAGCCAAGGAGGGGCTGACGACGCCTGAGAGTGTGGCGAGAAGATTGAAGGAGTTGGCGACGACTGGTGTTGTTCAGAATGCTGGCAGTGGAAGTCCCAACTTGTTGGCTTACAATGGCGCTCCGCCGAGTTAGATTGAGGATTTGTTGTTTGGTGTTTGAGATGGTGATAGACATAAACGATTGGGGTACCATAGGACACTCGTTCACTTCTTAGATACGTTCATTTGAATACTCTATGCTTTGGATATGATTTTCTGACAATATCTATACGATTCGTCACCGTATCAATCATTCATTGTCCTCCCTCATGATACAACCTGCATGGAGAGATCTAGGGTAAGCAAGCAGGCGGTAACCATCATCGAAAAACTAAAAAGCCGTGTGATTCACTATTCCATACTTTGCTCGAGGTTGGCGTTCAAGCTGTGTCTCGATTCCCTGCCTATCAATTGGCCGGAATCTCAAGCCACGCAGAATCAAATAAGGGTGTCGATGTCAATGGTGCGAGGATCTGAGAAAACGTGGCAGGGCAGGGTTGGGATGATGAAAGAGGAAAAGAGGAGGTCCGTGATGAGATAGCCGGTTCCGGGGGGGATCTTATAGCTCGCCAGTAGTGTCACCCCACGGTCCAGTAGAGAAAAATGGTTGATGAACCTGTGTAACAATATGACACACGTTGTATAACCCACCGAATGGGTTGAACTGTGAGATTAGCTGCTGTCATCATGCAGCGTAAATTACATTCAGATCCTTCTGCTTGTGTTCGCCCCCTTTCCTGTTTTGATTCGAGGCCTGCTTTCTCCACATAAGCCAGACGCATACAGAGTACCATCGTATGGGCCATGGTATTGGTAGAAACAATAAACAATAAACATCGGTGGTTCACATAGAGTATCGTGTATCAGTTCGATCGTGAGGGAAGAAGACGCTTCTGCAAGCCCAGATGTCGCCCACCATCAGCTTCATCAATTCAACCGCTGCAGCCGCCACAAACACTGCATGGATGGAATCAATTCCCATGTGCTGAGTGTCGCGTGCGTGCGAACCTGGTCTTATCTCGCTCGGTATGGGTTTTCAGCTTAGCCTCTAGTCCTGGCCTGGCCTCGGGGAGCAAGAAAACTCAAGTCTTGAAAAGAGGATGCCAGAATGAACTCAGTAAGAAGCTCCTGAACCTCAGACTAATTACCTAAATATTTCCATCACCTAGGGCCAAGATCTTAAGTTTTCTTGCTGCTGTGCTGTGCTGATTATCGTTGGCGCTCTTTGCCGCTCGCTAAACCACTGGAGGCCCTTTCTGTGCTCAGCGGTTGGCCACATACCACATACTGTTTGCCCGCTTGTGATTGTGCCCGTGCAGCCGTGCCCGTGCTTCCTCAATCAACCACTCCCAGCTCCTCCATCGTGAGAGCCTGACTGTTTGAATTACTCTTCGGAGGCTGCTTCGGAGGCCTTTGCTTTTCGTTTTATTTCCCAGGCCACTATTTGCCTGTGTTTTATCGTATTCTTGGCAACGAGTGATGCGACGCGGCAGTCGTCATCTTGCTATCGCTTTGCTTCCAGGTTCTCTACTTACCACAACCAAGGCAGATTATTGATTGATTAGGCATTCTGGGAATGTTGCAATCTGACTCCTGACTACCTTATACTCTTTACCTGTTATTCAGCTGTACTGCTACCAAGTTTGCCTGCTGAGGTGAGGCAAGCGAGTGCGCAACGACTGCTGAAACTCACCCTGACCCGCCTACGTCTGCCTGACTCAACTCGATACGATTGAACCTGATTGATTACATGATCCATTTCGACTCCTCCACAATCCAATCTTCAACCTTTCCCCCTCCGCCAAACGCTGGTCCCGCGACAGCGACAGCGACAGCGAACACCGACCCTTCACCATGTTCTGGAGATTCGGCGGTTACGCCAACATCTCCACCATCGACACAATCCTCGATAAGCCAGACTTTGCCCTCGAGGAGCTACTCGAAGAGACAGACTTGATCCAGGAGCTCAAGCAGCACAACTCAAAGCTCATCGAATACCTCCGAAGCGACAAGGTTCTCGATAACCTGCTCGAGTATGTAGTCGCTCCAAAGCTCGGGACCGTCGAGTCTCCCGACGAGTCCACCGACCAAGAGGCCAAGGCCAAGAACCGCTTCCTCTCTCTCTCGCGACCGCGCGCATCATCCCGCGCCACCGACCCGGGCGACGATGAGGAGGAGCAGGAGAAGAAGCGCAATCGCTACGCTTTTGTAGCTTGCGAGATTCTTAGCTCCGATACTTGGTCCATCTACGAGGCTTTGGCTGAGAACAGACGATTGATTCGCGATTTTTGGACCTTCTTGTCCCGCCCTGCCCCGCTGGATCCCCTCCAGGCGAGCTACTTCACGAAAGTCAACGAGTCTCTGTTTGAGAAGAAGACCGAGGACATGATGGAATTATTGACGACTCTTCCCGATGCTGTCCCTAATTTACTCAAGCATGTTGAGTGTCCTATGGTCATGGACCTACTGCTCAAAATCATTGCCCTCGACCGTAATGAGGGTGGCCAGGGTGTGGTCGAGGTGCGAAATCTCCCCACTAATCTAATGCATCTGTGCTAACATCATGGCTTTAGTGGTTGTACTCCAAGGACATCATCCCGAGCCTCCTGTCATGCCTCGGCCCCGAGAACAACTGGGTTGTGCAAACCGCCGCAGGTGACTTCATCAAGGCCATCATCACCATCTCTGCCAACGCCTCACAGAATGAGCAACAATGTATCGGCCCTAACGAGCTCACCCGTCAGCTTGTTTCCAAGCCATGCATCGAGCAGCTCATTGGTTACATGCTTGGCGGTGGCAATCCTCTGACTGTCGGTGTTGGCATCATTATTGAAGTAATCCGAAAGAACAACTCCGATTATGATCCCGATATGGGCACCGAGGCGAGCGCTGCGCCCTCAAGCCGCGATCCCATCTACCTGGGCACCCTTCTTCGCATGTTCGCCGAGAATGTCCCCAAGTTCATGAACCTGATCATGGATGCTCCCTCCAAGAAGGAAAAGATTGACTCGACCTTTGGCGTCAAGCTCGAGCCCCTTGGCTTTGACCGATTTAAGACATGCGAGCTCATGGCCGAGTTGTTGCACTGCAGTAACATGGGCTTGTTGAACGAGCCGAGTTCCGAGGAGCTGACAGCTCGGCGTGATATCGAGCGACAACGTCTCCGTACCGAGGGCAAGTTGGCGCCAGTCAAGGAGGACGACCACTCCACTGACGACTTGACCATGCGAAGCGCTGCACCTGAAGAGAAGAGACGCCTCGAGGTCACTAATGCTGACGACGATGGTTTCGAGGAGGTTGAGCCGAGCAAGGAGATGAGTGAGGATACTTCTCATGAGTTTGTGAAGGCTGAGGATGACATTCCTGGCGCTTCTACAACATCGCTCAGCAAGGATGAGGATGACTTTGTTGACGAGCCGCTCAGCCCTCCTCAAACGGGTGCCAAAGGTGATGAGACACGATTCGATGAGCCGGATTTGATGGTTGCGCCTCTGTCGCCCACAAAGATCAAGACCGCTGAGCCCGCATCTACAGAGCCTGCCGAGGCTGATTCAACTGAGAAGTCCGAACCCAGGGGGTCCAGCAGCGAAAAGGCTGAAGAGTCTGAGCCCAAGACGACACAAGAGAATGCTCCAACGGAGGACACCTCCGACTCTTCAGCCATCCTAACTCCTGCTCCATCCGAGCCAGAGACCAAGGCTGAGTCTACGGATGCCTCCACCAAGGTTGAGGAGCAGCCTCGAGGTATCTCCCCACAGCCAGACGATATGCCTGCACCTCTTTTCTCCGCTCCTCCTTCACCGGAATCTGGAGCTGATCGCCCCCCACAAGCAGCTGAAAAGGCAGCCGGAGATGCTCAAGCTGCGGCTGCTGAGACGTCTGCCACTGAGACAAAGATCGAGGAGGCCAGGGAGGACAAGCCTGAGGAGGAGCAGCCTGCCAGCCAGGGCACCGAGGAACCCGTTGTTGGAGATTTCCTGAAGCTTCAATTTGTCCACCACCGTGTTGTTCCAACCATTCTTGTAAGTCAGTCGTGCCCTTCACTGATTGCCATCTAACATTGGCAGAACTTCTTCTTTGCATACCCCTGGAACAACTTTCTGCATAATGTTGTGTACGATATCGTTCAGCAAGTTTTCAACGGTCCCATGGACCGCAGCTTTAACCCCACACTGGCCGTTTCACTGTTCGAAGCTGCCGACATCACAAGTGCCATCATCAACGGCCAAAAGACCAGCGACGAGTCCCAAGCCAAGACCAAGACCCGCATGGGATACATGGGTCACCTTACCCTCATCGCTGAGGAGGTCGTCAAGTTCACCGAACGCCACCCTCCGGAGCTCCTCTCGGAGACTGTTCTTGACCGAGTCATGAGCCAGGAGTGGATCAGCTACGTTGAGGGATCACTCGCCGAGACACGCGAGCGAGACAATGCCATCCTCGGTGGTGTACGACCAGAGGTAGCTATGGGTAACCGGTCAATGGGCGGCAGTGGACTTGGCGGCGTCGGCCTTTCTGGCTTGAGCGGAGGCTCTGGCGGTGGTGGTTCCAGTGCACTTGCGGAAGCTGGCCTCAACGGGGGAATAGAGCTCAGCCAGGACAGCGGAAATGGCATCGGCCCTTTCACTATCAGTGGGGCCACATTAATGTCCGGCTTTGGCAGCAGCAGCGATGAGGAGGATGAAGATGGGGACGAAAACGAGGAGGATGTCAATTCCGAGGTGAGTGGTGTTTCCGCTGAAGCTGAAGACGATGGTTCGGATCACGGCATCCCTGGATACCCTGGCATAGCAGAAACATTGGAGGATGTGATCATGCGGTCTCCTGAGACTTTCGCATCACAATTCCCTGACTTGGATTACCCGGAGGATGTCACAAGTGGGTCTCCTATGGACTTGGACGAAGCTGTAGCACACCATCAGCGCTCACCTCAGGATGAAGAGCAACTGCATGCTGAGCAGGTTGAGGACGTCTCAAAACCAGAAGGCAACCCTTAGGAGGACGCACCTTACTGGGGAACACTTGATCGTCCACGTACCAGACGAGAGAGTCGAGACAGGCGTTGCCGTGAGATGCTGCAACTTGACGACCTTGAGACCTTCGAGGACGTCGAGGTTGGAGAGGTCATGAAGCTGCTAACGACACCGAGGTTTTGAGACATTTATACCAGGCGTTGGGATAGAAAGGGCGGATGGATGGATGGCCGGGGGGTCATCATGTAAGGTCTGGATTGACCTAGTTTGGGATCTGTATAGAATAATGATTGGCAACGGAGAGAAGAGTTAGGGGTGTACGCTGCTACGAAGGAACGAAATGGAAAGGGGGATCAAGCCTCGATGCCAGTGTTTTCAGCACGCCTTTCCCCCCGACTCATCTCATCTCTTCTCATCTATCACATCTCCTAGTGTCAACAGATCATTTCACTCATGAGCGCCTCGTACTGACGAGACATTTCTAGTTCCGAGCTTACACGGACCCCTTGAACTCGGGATCAATGGAACCTCCATCGATTCCCCCACCACCTCCACCTCCCCCGCCGCTGAACATCCCTCCTTCCAGAGCGAGACTCCAACTGGCGGCTCGATTGGCGATGCATCAGAAGAACAACCAAGCACAATCATCTGGAAACTTAAGTAATGACGACGATGACGATGACGAGAACCCTACAGATCCATTTGCCGATACAGAAGAGGATTTTGACGATGATGATCAGACGCAAGGTGGTGAGAGGGGTGCATGGTGGAGAGATGTGGTGAGGGATCGTGGACGCAAGCCAGATGGGAATGAATCAGACGACGAGCGTGATGATGACGATGACGATGAGTTTGGAGATTTCGCCATGCCAGAAGACGATGCTCAAAACGTTATAAGACCTCAACCTGTGAATCCTGCAAGGGAGGGCTCGGCTTCAATAAGGGGATTGAGTGGACTATGGCCGTTTGGACTGTCAAAGGCGGAGAAGGAAAAGGAGGGGAGTAGACAGGCTGCTGAGGAGGGGAAGGATGATGAAGTCAAGGCAGTGGAAGTGAAGAAGGCCAAGAGAAGAACGAGTATCGAGGATCCTGATGACGATGAGGTTGTGGTTTAGATACCTGAGATGGGGGGATCAATGGTGTACGATATGAATATAAGAATTACTATGGGATATGTGTATGTAGAATTGCATCAAGACAGTTGTTACAATACGTGGTGTGCCTTGATGGACGTAGAAGCTCCATCTGATGTGCTGCTTCGTCGCGGCGTTGACTTTCCAGGATTAGAAGCATCTTTCTCTGGGTGCTACATAACTTATGATCCCAGTCACTCGTCTAGCCCCCAACAAGATTAAAAATACACAAAAAACATTGAAGTTAGCAGGATTGCCTCCCCTGAACCATACTCCACAGCTGAGCTCTCAGGCGCTCAGACATGACGCGGTCCGTGTCTGAGTTTTGAAAGCGTGAGCACTAAAACGGCCCCAGCTCAATCTCGCTTATAACCGAGGACACTCCCGTCTCGGAAACACGGGAAGTCCTTGTTGAAAAAGGGAAATCACCCTCCGTATTCAAAACAATTATTTTATTATTTGATCTCAAGCAACGGTCGCAAGAACTCAAGATAACTTATTCAATTCAAGCCTAACCCCCTGA
>VYWZ01001844.1:0-14353 GCA_008711595.1 Fusarium xyrophilum
ATAGAATAAACAGTAACAGATCTATATTAGATAAGGGATTGTAGACATAGCACTCAGGCTAACAGATCCAAAAGAAAAGGTAAAGGTCAAGGTAATCCCACTCATAACGACAGCTTAAGATAAAAGTCCAACACATCGCTAAACCCGACTTACACCACAGTGCGCTTCGTCTCTGACATTAAGTTATTAAGATCTCGTGGGTAGACTTTGACGTCCACCTTGCCATATCTGGCACTGTCGGTATGAGTACCACCATTCAATTATACCGCTCAAGAACACTTCGAACCACATGGTCATTCCCTTATCCAAATGCACGTCAGATATCTCAATCCTGGCTATATAAGGGCGGTTTTCGTCATTTATTTTAAAGCCGAAGCAAAGCCTTGAGGAGGATTCAATAGTGAGAGGAGGACTAAGACAGTCTAAGCGGACCTGCCCTACGCAAGCCCTGCTTCCATTTGAGTAGTCCAGTAAAAGACCTATGAATTCAGGTGATCCTTTCGTCACTCGACAACATGGAGTCACCGCAACGACATTCTCAACGCTGGCTTGAGACCAGTGAAAGTCTTCACAGACATGCAGACCCGGGTGTAGAGATACGGGCTTGGGAGCATCTAAAACTCTGGGTTGTCTCGGCGCTTTTGAGTCGAATATTAGGCCACTTATAGCAGAGGGGTGTGAGTCGAAAAAGAAGTGACCCGGTTCCCCATTTGAAATATCAAGGAGCTCCCAGCTGCAGTTTGATAGCGCTGGTGTTGCCTGGGCACCCAGTAAATGCAAATGTCCCTTGTCTGTCTCGAAAGCCAGCGCCAGCATCTTCTTCAGTGGTTTAGGTTGGCGTATCCAAATGCTTGTAATATGCTCATCATGCTCAAGGGGAACATAGATCCAAGAAGAGTCGGCAGGAGTCGAATGGTAGAATGACAAATCATCTCCTCGCGTGTGAGTATGGAGGCTGATGGGAGCAGGGTTACAGCAGACTGAGAAGCCAGTGATTTCAGGACGATTGTATTGGAACATAGACATTCGCCGCGGTGTCTTGCCCTTGATTCCGTGAAAGTTCACACTCCGCGATCGCTTGAAAGGATGACGCGGAATGGCAAAAGAATCTAAAGTGCGTGTGTTATACTCGTGGCAACTGTCGCGACATGACAAATAACGCAGTAAGAGGCCCTGTGTTTTTGGCATTCTTTAGTCACTCTAATTACCCATGCATTGTGTGGGATGGATGGCTTACATTGGTATAGAACTCCATGAGTCCCTCGGAGTTTTGAATCGGCAATCCTTTCCAGAACACACCAGCTATACAGCTTACAGTTGGAGGCTTGTCATATCGACTCCATATCAGTCTCTTTACCCCGCGGTGGTCTTCGGCCACATAGACAGCCAAGGGTGCTCGCCAGTCGTCCGTCCTTCGAGGCTCGTTGATAAGAGACCTGAAGTAGACTTCACCTTCGTACGTCACATAGTTGCCACGAAATGGGGCCCGTACGGTGAAAGAAGATTGAAAGGGCTTCTTGCAGGTGAGCGCCAGTATGTTTGTCCTCGCGGCGTCGTCTTGAAGCAAGTATTGAGCTATCTCCCGTCGTAGCTCACCTGCCAGGGTTCCGAAGAGGTTGAGCCGCGACTCTATGGTTTTCAGAAGCCACATGCGCCGCTCTCGTTCTTGGTTGAAAGTAGGCTCAGAGGAATAGGCAGCAGTTTGAAGGAACTCGGCAAGAGGCACAGATGTCAGGATGTTCCGGCAAACGCGATGGCAGCCGACAGCCTGGTCGCGTCGATGAATGCAAGGAATAGGGCATGCATTGCACCAAATATGTCCAATTGAGTCGTTAAATTCCGCATCAGAGCGGTACTTAAACTGCTTTGATTCTTTACCATCGGGTCTCACTGCTACAAGTCAGTAGGGTTGTCGCCATAATTCTGATAGAGAGAATAAATACCAGCGATAATTGCATCATTGTCGCAGAAATCGAAATGACAAATGCCACATCTTCGTGTTAAGCAGAGCCTGGCCATCTTGTTCAAAAAGAATACAGAACAATATTAAATAAAACAAGGAGCATGAAAGGTAGAAATCTACGTGGCTGTCGGTGCGATTAAGAAGTTAAGAGGTCATGCTGGTCTGCATTGAACTTATGCTAAAAAGTAAATAACGGAACATTGTTACTCCAGGCTGGTTTCCAATCTGACCCTGTAGATGCGTCATCTCATTTTTCACTATTCCTCTTCCAGAAATAGCGCGCAAACCCCACTTCCCGTTAGCAACAGACATGGCACACCATGTAATTCCAGCTTCAGACCAAGACGCACGCTGCTATTCAAATTTCTCGCACCGATAACGATGGCTAGTGCCTTTGAACTCAAAGTAGGTCTTGCTCCCATCATGTTTCTCCTTCCAATCACTCCTCAAGGTAATCTGTCTGGTGTTCTTGGTATCCAGAAACTCGCACTGATCCTTCCGAATTCTATGAGATATCAGTGTGACTCTCACGTTCACTATCTTTCTCTCTTTTCTTGGTTTCTTGCCCTTCCTGTCCTTAGCTTGCGAGGGTTCGTCGTCTTCACCACTTGACTCTTCCCTCGCTTCAACGTCCATGGGGTCAGGCCACTGGGTATCTGTCTGCTCCGATGGCTGTCCATAGTATGTCGTAGACGGGTAACAAGGTGCCTCATTTCCCTGGCCTTCTTCAGCCAAACCAGCCTGCTGCACACTATTTCCCTCCTGGATATGGGATGCTTCGGCCCGGAGAATATTCTCCAACTCAATATGTTGACTTGGGACGACCCCTGCCTGTTGCATAGGCATCTCTCCCTTGATGAGTCGGATTGTTTCTTCCAGGTTCAAAACACCAGCTCGTTGTTTGACATGTAAATACTCCCAACTTGCCTTCTCAATGCTGCCATGCAATGGCTGCAGTTCTCGGTCTCCCCTACTCAGATACCAGGCTCTATATTTGAGCCCGATTGCCGTAATGACATACATGCCCGTCAAATTCTGGCTAATAATGGCCTTTAGAGCAGCATCTAAGCCCTGCTCCTCAACTTCATGCATTGATCCCTTCTTGCGTTTGACTTCGACCAACAGGACTGGAGAAAAGTTGTGACCATGACTGTTGTAATATATCACCTTCATGTCAACTCGCCTCAAGCTTCCATCAGGACCTTGTTCACAGAGTACTAGCCAGGGTCTGGGAAAGCTTCGCTGCAGGTAAGCCTGCCAGAACGCTGAGGCTGTGCTTTCTAGATGATGACTTGCGTTGTCTACTTGGTGTATAAGTGCGATTTCCATGTCATCGAAATGCTCTTCGAGTTTGCATTCTTGATAATCCATGGTAACGGCATCAAAAGCCAAAAGTTAAAGCGGAAAGAGACGGTAAATGATGATAGAGATGACTGAAAATAAGGTTGCTGATATCCTGAGTGTGAATTTGCTGGTTATGTCTCCGGACGTCTCCAGCTTTTAGCTTGCAAGAGTGACTGCACATTAGCTCCGACGTGGAGACAACAGACAATCTTCATGGAGACAGCATAGTGCAATGATTTTTCTCACTGACAAATTAGGCTGGCTGCATGTCTCTCGAGCGATCTATTGGGTTTGTTCGTGCCTGCGTCACATATCACTGATACGTGTTTTAATGGTGGTTGCTACCCTGCAGTGTTCGTGGTGGAGCAATACAACCTCTACGGAGTACTCCGCACAGAGTCTCTTTCAGGATATGACAACATGACTTAATGAAAGTGGGGTGAGCGTCGGCTCCTCGCAAATCAGAAGCTTAGAACTAGCTCCTTGAAGCCACAATCGGTCAGGTATCTACATCAAAGGCACGCGTCATTGGTAGTCGACATTGGTGACCAACACAGCGACCAAATCGAAAGAGGGCACCATCTTCCTCATTTATGGATCCCAATACTGAAAATCCCCCACCAACTGCTTATCACATATTACGATGCCTCCCGCATTTAGTGCAATGCTTACCGGCAGCCCCACTATTGCGGTATTAAATTTCAAGCATTGATTCGGCTTACTGTGCGCTATTTCCCCGCACTTGCATCAGTGTCAACCCTGAGCATTGCCCATCACCCATCTTCAACAGCATCCATCAGCAGTACAACCAATCTCACTAGCCCATCCGCAATGACATCCCCCATTATCGCTCAGCTCAAGGATGTCTCTCGAGGCGCAGAAAGTTTAGCTTCTTTATTGAGTCCAATTTACCTCTCTCCTGAAGTATCCGTAGAATGGAATATATTCGCTGATAAAGTTTAGGGTAGTTACAATACTAATTGAAAAGAAAACCTCATCTTTTAAACCAGTATAGCATTACAAGATATGGGAAAAGAGCAAAGAAATAACAGAAGAAAGCCGAGAAGATCTTAACAGCCAACCGTAAGTAATTCTCATAGTACAACTGCCCACCCGTTTGAAAGCTCTCCTTGCCCCCAAGGAGAGAGGGTAAGCGGTGAGTAAAGAATGTGGTCGGGCAGCTGGACATGCCGCGGTCGCCCGCGGTAGATGTATGATGCTTGCCACGCTGCCGGAGGTGTTGCACAAAGTTCACCTGGCCAATCAAACTCTGCCACGTAGTCCTTCCCTCGGTCTACAGGTTTGCACAATCGCGCGTCTTGCTTTCGTATGTGAATCTTAATCCAAGGATCCAGCCCGCGGGCAGCTCGTGGCTAATACGCTATGCTTTCTCATACTGACCATCTCTTTTCTGTCTTCATTTGACAATTCTTGAATGCAACGGACCAAATTTCTGATGAAATGACTGGCCAGATTTCCCCCACTCAAGAGGAACCCCGCGTTGATTCTTCCGACCCGCGGGGACGGCCAATTCCGGTTCAGAACGAGACCATGAACGCGATCATCCAACAGCTTTCAACGTACCTGAAAACAACACCGAGGGGTACAGTGTCCATAGCACCAGCCGGATTTGATGACGCCTTACAGGGACTCGGCTCCTCAGACTCCATCTCACGCGCCTTCCAAAGTCAGGGATTTTGGTCCTGGTTAGCATATTTTCTGGCTACCAAGGACAATGATCAGTTTGATGGTCTATCCCAAACCTTGTCCAGCGTTCCACCCGACATCCTCTCTGAAATTGCTGGCCATGTATCAAGGGTGGAGGTGGAGTTGTCCCTAATCCAACGTATCCAGCACACGCTCTGGGTTGCCAGGCGCGGGGCTCAACGTCGCGGTGAGTAGCCTCAACTTGCTCGTTTGCGTCAACACTCTAATCTTGTAGGTCAACTGGAACAGGTAGGCATTTGCGACTTCCCAACCAAGCCGCCAGCCATATCTTCGTCACCCCTCGAACCGGACTCCCGAAAGCGACCGCGTGTTCAATCGCTAAATAATACTGTTGCCACAACGGGTGTGACTGGGCGACCTATCCCATACAACATAGACATGGTCTCAGATATCACACAGGAAGACACAGTGGACACAGGCTGTTACCCAACTTCTGGCCAACCGACCGAATTGCTTCAGACACTCAATAACACAAGCCACATGAAATTTTTGATCGACCCGCGATATAACTATGCGTACCCGAACGCAAGCAACATACCATCAGTCTTTGAGTCAGATCTCGGTGACATGATTATTCGGAACGGTTATAATGCTTCGATCTTCGTATCATTACCAACTGACCCAACTCAATGCCGACTCGTCCTAGATGTAGAGGCTCCAGCGGTGGTGTCCCTCGCAATGAAGCTCTATGGCGCACAGATTGTTGAGATAGAACAGCAGAGGGCTTTCCGGCTCTCTAGTGGAGCATGTATGGGAATCATGGGCACGGCGAAACTCACAAAGACTAAAGTTCGTCTCTGGGATGAATTATTGGGGGAGTTGGTTATTACGGGAGTGCGACATAGCCAAGAGCATGTAAATGAAGTCTTGCAAGGTATCGTGCTGTCAAATTGTTTGAGCATGGAAATTCCCGGCGCGGCTGGTCGTCCGGCCCGGATCAGTATGGCGATGGATGAGATTATTCTAGGGGATATAATTTCCAAGCTTTGGCCTTGAGATCAGTTGCGCTCCTCCTAGTCACTTCTTCCGAATCTCTCCTCCTGTCAAATAGGCCCACCAATTTTTCGGTATTTCCCATTGCCCAGTGCTCTTCATTTCAGTCCATTTTTGAACCTCAGGTCCCTTGAAATAAGCTGTACTATTTTTCCACAACATGGTCTCTTGAGTGTAAACTTTTGGCCCGACTTGAGTCGCAGAATTCCACATAGATTCATCAAGATCGTCGCTAGGGTCCTGGTTAAAATTAGTACCAGAACGTGGGAGAGAAGCAAGCGAGATTGGGTTGACTTGCCATCTTGCGCACAGGATGAAGTTGTTTGCTTGTCTTTAGTTGCGAAGATAACGAGAAGTGACCGTCTTAGAGACCGTTTGCAAGGGAAGAGCTGCAACCTGGCGTTTTAGCTGGCCGAGATAGTTTGGCAAGGTATCAACACCTACGACAAGGCATCTGTCACGATGTGTCATTGAAGCCTGATTATTTTGATGGCTACGGACGGAACACGTCGGGTCGATGCTATGTCTGCGGGGCTGCCAGGTTGACCAACGAGAGTGGCTGGCGTGCAGATACCCCACTCAGGATACCCGCAACCCTGCTTCGCCCGCGGTCACGATGAGTCAAGATCTTTACACCCTTGCTCCGCCCGCGGTCACCACCCTTGCTCCGCCCGCGGGCAGGCAGGCGCCGCCTTCACACCATCCCTGGGCCTTGAGCTGCAGGCCTGGTCATCAATAATACAGCCAATTCAACCCTCATCCTAGAGGAGATTAGGATAGCGATTATGCAGACTATCGTCAATTCAATGACATGTCCGTGGCATCAGTCATTGAAAGCCTCAATGGACTCAAGATTATGCCCTCTAATTAATTATATAGTCCTTCTAGCTAATATCAAGTGCCCGGGAATAGATTGTATCAAGCTAAGTAGGGATAGCTCAGCAGTGGCGTCTAGACTTGCCTGCTGCACAAAGCCTGACTGCATACTAGGAAACCAATTATCTTTAAAATCGGTTTAATTAGATGCAACAGAAGCAACAAGCTATTACTAAGGTCAGAGACTTAAAGTTACGTATCTTGTTCCAGCCATTGCTAGCATTAGCAAAGTTACTCTGTGTGCCCCATGTTGTTAGGCGGTCGGTCAAGGATGGTCGCCTCTTGAGTGTGGCATAGCTAAGCCCGTGGGTACTACTCGCTTGAGATAATAGTTGCTGCATAACAACATAACACGGGCAGTGTCGCGGCCAACGTGCATGGAACTAGGCTGAGATCTTCATGGGTTCGGATACGGGGAGACAAGAAGAGTTTCCTGACGTGTCCAATTCGTCCAGATCAATGCTTCAGGAGAGACACAAGACGTATTCCTCGATATCCGGTCACAGATATGTATAAGAGTCCCCCTCTTCTCCATCAAGATGCAATCATCAGAGCCATAATCAACTTTATGGCCATAGCTCTATCTTATCAGGGCACAGTAGAATCTCTACCACTGCTTGACTCATTTTGCATTTCGCCTTATCATCAGCGCAGTTATCAGCCTGAACTCAGGTGAGTGACCGGCAAGTCAAAGCAAGTCAAAGTTTCTTACAAATGACCCTGTTTCAGCTCCGGCATTTCCTTGGCGATGGCTTCCCCCAACTCCAGCAGTTCAGCCAAGTCACAAGCCTCGCTATCTACCCCCGCACAGGATGAGAAGACAAATGGTGAAATTGCTCCTGTAAATGACTCGGATACAAACAAAGAGGATGTCAAAGACAGTGAACTTTCAAGTAACTCTAACCAAGACAATGGTGGAACTGAAGGAAGGAACTTGGACGATATTCTCGATCTAGCTGGACAGCATGTGACGCAAGATATGGGGTTCAAATGAATGTATTCACTTCAATACGCGAGACTGCTTAAGATTCTACAGTTGAAGGTTTATGTTTATGTACAAGCCAGAGTTGATAGCAACGTGTTTCGCAACTCTGATTGGTTCTTAATGGTGCTTGATGACGTATGACGTGTCATGTGGGGGTCATCCGTCAGGTCCACGTGCCATCAATGATTTTGAAAAAGACAACTCAAGATTCATGATCGTGTTACAGCCCAATTGCCTATATACATTTACGCCATCACACACCGCCAGCACGCCGGTTGCCATATGGTATATAGTAGCGGTGCGCTCATAATGCCCTTTTCGCTCTCTTCAAACAAAGCCAACAATCTTCACGATGCTAGTTCTACGACGCGATGCAGCTTTCGAACGCTTGGCAGGGCAAGTGTCTTGTTACTTGAAGGATCTAGAAACAGAGAGACAAGGTCTTCTGAAGCTACCTGGCTCGCTCCTGCCAAAAGAGGTTTTAGCTCTCCTCACCCTGTTTTACAAAAAATACGTGCGTATAATCATGCGAGTTTATTATCCTTGCTAATCAACAAAAAGGATGAAAGAGTAAAAGACTGGGCCAGAAAAAGGAATTTCAACATTGATAGGTCTCCATACAGGGGACCCCAGATACTCTTGCTTCAGTCAGGGGACATCCAGCTTTCAGATGATCGGGTTTCGGTTGTGATTTTCATTCCCAGGCCCAAGACTATACAAGAAAAAGAAGGGATGGCGGCTGCTGGCGAGGAAGTAAGCACAAAACCCCCGTCTGTAGGTTTGCAGGAACCGTCTTTCAGGATCTCGGTTCAATCTCCTATAGGCGGGCCAGTTTTCGCCGCATCCCCTCACGAGTTCGAAGTAGGCGATATAGCCATTCTTGAGGGAGGGGAGCGCCTATCAGGGAGGGGTGATGATGTTTGCATGCTTTGCGCTCTCCATCATACGAACAAGGTTGCATCCGAGAAGAAAGATAACAATGGAATGTAGCGAGTTTTTATGTCGCAAATGCAAGCAGATTTCCAAAATCGAATGTGCCGGAATTGCATAAAATGTCGTCAAAGTTCGAGGGGCAATCTTGGGTAAAGCCTGTATTGGTGTTCGTAGCCAAGGTGTCTACTACGTTATTGCTCTGACTAATGCCTTCGTCAGAATAAGAGGTAGACGGCTCGGGCAATACGACTCCACTGTCTGACAGATCTTGCAGCTGATAGCTAGTAAATTGAGGGAGATTTGGAGACGGCGCGGGTGGTATACTTGTGGCACTATTTGGTCTTGACGAGTAATTAAACCAGTCCCTGCCCATCCAAGACATCGGAGTACCAACTGGCATTATTGGAATGTCTGTACCAACTATAAATACCGACTTAGCGAGGTTAGACGATCCAATATAGTTACAGATAGTAACATATCTGGAAGTGTTAGGAAACAGCTAGCTTCAAAACGGACAGGTCTGGACGTACGGGACTTTGGTGACAGTATGAAGCCAGAAACCGGGAAATGGAACTTGGAAAGAATTTGGAGGGGCAGCTACCTTGCCATGTAGTTGCTTTGCGGCTTGTTCCGCGATGTATTCTGCATCAAACTGAGTAGCGTGGTAGGCTGTCGACAGCTTGTAAGAGCGCTCTGTAAATTGTTAGCCCCAGCTCATCTATTGAATAGTAATCTCTAGACCTGATAATCCATCATATACACCAACGGCTTGAACTCCATCGGTAATCAAGAGATGGTCAACAATATCATTGATTATCTTTGCTGCCGTTGCTGACCCGTGCTTGAGGCTTTTATCAATTTTTTCCCTGACAAGTCGTAAACAAGACAGATAGAACCAGGTCATCCAGTTCCTTTTCCTTAAATCGTGCTTCTCGGCGCGCATGTGATTGAGAAGAGCTGCCTCGACCTGATCTAGATATTCGTTGAAGCTTTGGCTGTTGGCGTCGGCCGGAAGAGACTGCGGAATGATATTGTGATACTTGATCGCTTCAAGTTGAGTTTTATTCCACTTTTTCAGGTCCTTGTTTATCTTCTTCTGCCCTTGTAGCACAGCCTTGACCAGGTTTTTCACGACTTGGTCCCGCTTCTCTTGTTTCTGATCGGTCGTGGATTCACAGATGGGCTCGCGGAATCCGCTCTCGGCGTTACGCGTCGCGCTATGGAGTGGCCGTATGCTTATGCTCTCGAGGTTCGGCTGACTCTCATGTAAGATTGGTTCTGTGGATGGAATCGAGTCTGTGGACAGATGTGCCACCGCGTCAAAGCTGCCTGGAGTGTTCGCGACGTGCTCTTCGCGACTAGGAGCGCTTAAGGTTGACGGATGGAATGCCGAATTGGGCGTTGAGGGTGCTTGGCGCTTGAACCTATCAATGTTATCATAGGATCAACAGGCAGACGGTTGAATTGGATTTTACCAATCCTCGTCCAGTCTCAATGAAGTGACTCGTATATAAGTATCATAAACCACTTGAGCTGCGCGTAGAACTTGGCTGGAGTGTATTGAATCGTGGGAAGGAGAGAAGCCGCCCGAGACTGCATACAGAGTATGTTGCGCAAGACTCGACGCAATGGGTTCAATATGGAATTCTACTGAAGCCCAACGTTGGTCGCCAAATGATATGTGGAAGGAGAAGTTGTTCGGCTCTCCGTGTACGATGGCTCGCAGCCGCTGTTCGCCTTGTTTCGCAAGTCTGGGTGCCCTGAGGACATCATCTGGCGATATGTGGTGATTATTGCAACAATTCGTGACCTGGGTACATTCCATGATTCATTTAGTCGCCTGATGGAGCATTTGCTAAACTCGAATGAATCCCAAAGGACGGGGAGACATCATGCGAGCTCAATATTCTCCACTTTTCTTGTTAAACTCTGGGAGTTTAACAAGAAAAGTGGGCTATGTTACGATGTTGAAATATTGGTTGGAGAGGTTGGGAGCGTAACAGGGATGTAGCATACTAGTGTCATACAAGGCGGCTCGTGTATTGCAGTGCATATGCATGAGTAAACTCATGTGGCACTAGCTCTGTTCGCTTCTTCTCCGTAAAGGTACGCCCCTTTGTCACGTACGCGTAATTTGCAGTTTTGGAGTATTCAGCCCCTGTGTGGGTGCTGGGGTTGAATTGTCAGCCAAGGATGACGGGCCTCAAAAATACATAAACCATTAGCTTTCCACATAATGCACTTTGCCAGTCACATTCGGTTGCCTAACGCACCTGCATGCGAATTACATTCTTCCTTGAACTTCAGTACCCAATTGCTTTTCCCTACCAAAAATGGTGGTCCGCCATCCACCGCCACCTGGCGTAATCATGTGGGAGCAAGAAATAACCGTGGTAAGATGCACTGGTTGCATGATCCGCCAGTAGCTTACTGTTACCAGAACATTAGATCTCCTGCGATGGAAGTTGACGGCCTTCTTGACTTGCCAACAGATGATAGTACTTGGCACACCTACGTTGTCAACCAAGATCAGTTCCCGCCTGTTCTATGGGAATTACCTTCTATTCACATTGTGGGGTTCCTTTCCGACAGAAGTTGTGTCGTGGTCGTTGCCTCTTGCATTCATTAACGATTCTGCGATGCTTACGTACAGCACCTCTCGCCTGAAGTGCCAGCAGGAGAAGATATCTTCACCGATGTTTTAAAACCAACCACCACTGAGATAGTGAAATACGGTTTAGAGGCAGCGAAAAAGAAAACCCGGTATCATGTCCTCAAGAGGGCCGTCAGAGGCGTTACCTGTCCTGGATATCTTGGCCTCTATCGTTACTACAAGGCGATCATCCATAACGATTATAACCTGCTGCCAATTGAGTGGGCTCTGTTAGGCTATGAGCTACGAGTAAGTGCTTGGTCCGCGGAATGATTCCGTTGCTAATACCGAGCAGTTATTGAAACTCGAGGTTCGCAACAAGTTTACGCTATTATCCATCCTTCTCGAACTTCATTTCGTGCAAGACCTGAACAGCGTCGCCGTATCTCAATTCCTTGAGAGAAAACGACAAGACGGATGGGGAGAGTACTTGGCAACAAAGGAATCCTTGGCAATTGAAAAAGTACCCGAGAATGCCAATGACGAGATGCACGAACTATTCCTAGTCCGTGGACTGCTGGAATTTGCCGGTCACCGTACAAGTGTTTGCTATTACGGGTACGGCCAAGAGAGGACTATCAATGACAGCTGCCTCATACTTGGTCGGGCCCTTCGTTTTGTTTTAGAGCCCAAGCTCAAAAGCAAGTCTGAAAACGAAAGCAAAACAACCAGGAGAATGCGGATTCCTAGGCCCTTGGGCGCAGACGATGTGCGAGAGCGCCTTACTCAGTCAGGATACTCAGCCACGCATATTTCGGAGTTGCTTGCTAACCTCACCATTTCCCTCCCGATTAGACTTCCGGTTCCCTACCGCGAGACTTTGCCAGCAACTTTGGTTAACAGGCTCGGGTGGCGAGTAGTGACGGATGCGATACACGAGATGTAAGATTGCCTCATCTGCCCTGTCAAAATTGAGACTAAATCGCCGCAGTAGTGACACTTATGTGCTTCATCTTCGTGATTTAGAGAGGGAAGAGAATGATATGATGCTTTTGCTTCTTTATCTTGCCAAGAAAGGACTGGAATCAGAAGTTACCAGAACATGGATGACTTCTGAAGAGGGTCAGAGAATGTACGGCCAGATATTAACACGCATACGGGAGCAAGCACAGTCCTTGGAACACTTTACATTGAGTGTGCATACCTTGCTCGCTTATTCACACCTTCTAGACTCATCTGAACAGGTGTTGGAGCCTGTCTACAGATGCAGCCTTCGCGACTTCTCCTCCCTTCTACGCGGCGACAAGCAAGTCAATCGGCGTAGCGTATTGGAGACAGTGGCGAGCCATGCTCAAAAGGTGTTGACTGGTCGTTCAGCTGGTGCTGCTCAGACTGTGACGTTTACTGTCACGCCATCGTCGGTACACTGGTGCGATGGGTTGGTCGAACAGTATTATCAACACCGGTCAACGAGAGTAATAACGCATGATGAAGCTTACAGAAAGACTGCCATTTTAATGGCCACCTTTCTACCTTAGGTTGTTTTTTCTTTGATATTCCCTCAAGATTGTTTATAGTTATCCTTTCCATTCACCTTCACATGTACAAATAAATCCATATATATATACTATAATCAATTCAATTCTACAAGCAAAGCTTCCTCTAATAGCCCAGTCACACATACTAACCAAGAGTGGTCCTCGTATTAAAATGCAACTCCAACATGGTAATGATCGTGATCGGCTCATATGTATCTTATCTCGCTTCGTTTCTTACATTTCGAAATCCTAAGTCACCTACCTTACTAGAGAAATGGCCAACATACTGAAAGATCTCCCTCACCCATACCAAGTTCCCTCAATGCAAACCATTTGCCATATGAAACGACCTCGCCTAGAGTACTGGCCGATAGGTGTTTATATTAGCGTCCTATCTGAGGGCAGAAAGAAAAGTTGCCTAATATTCTTCACTGCCTTATATCCCCTGTGGCAAGCCATTAACCTTCCTACTACTATCATATACTACCTCATCTATACTACAGTGATTAGCAACCTGCAGCAGCGCTGTCACATTTAGTCACAAGAGAAGATAAAAGTAAGGCCAGGCCCTTAAATATTGTCTGAAGATTTCGTAACCTTAATCAGCTTACTAATAACATGAAAAAACCACAGCCTAATTAGAGCCGCATTAATGCTGCCTAAAATACCACTGCCCTTACTCCATAAACCACTTTATTATTAATACTTTGCAGTATGTTTTTATTATTTTTTTAGTAGTTCAGAATAGAGGAGAAGCCTCTGCCAGATAAACTGATCAAGTCTAAGATTATATAGTACTGAGAGCACCTTTACTATATATTCCCTCTACCTGGCCTAGATTTAAGCTTAATTGATGCTTATAGACAGGAATTTATAGAGTTCCTACCAAAAAGTATTAGAACTAACAACAAATGACTATTCTAATTTCCATTTATTACAGCACTTTGCATTATTATACCCTTAGGTAAACCACTAAATGAACTAAAGTATTAGAAGAACTCTAAAGACAGTATCTAGCGATTAGAAAATTAGATATTATGAAGTTTACTTATAATATTGAACTGCATGCTATCTCTTCCTTTGATTCGCGTGTTATTACTAGCTGTACTTTATTATTAGTATGAAGGCAAACTTATATCAGCACTGCAGTACTTTAATAAAGCAGTATACATATTTAATGATATAGTTATATAAGTTTCTGTTATAAAGAAATAAATTTATACTAAAAAATTCAGGGTCCTTGGCGGTAAAAAGGGAATTAAAGAAACACTTATGCCTAAGGAGCTGCATAACCTTACGCTGGTTAGCTAGAACTTTTTAAAGTATATATACTAAATTATTATCGCTCCTAGTATAAACGTTAACCCTAATCTTACTAGCTTTATATTATTTAATTACTT
>VYWZ01001849.1:0-10799 GCA_008711595.1 Fusarium xyrophilum
ATTATATATAGTTAAAAATAATCCTTCATTTTAGTGTTATGGTCTGCAGGGTCATTTCTTGTGTCACCTGCAGGCTTGGTAGCAAGCGAGGGCTTGATCTTGGTCGGAGATAGTCCTGGAAAGGCAAGACGCTCGTCAGGCATATAGACACCCGAAGACGGGTCTGCCTGGGGTGATTACCTTCCTGAGCATTTCCAAGACCTCATGTATTTGATCGTTGCTATGGAATACATTACTCCCGATAACTGCGGCCGAAATACGGTGGCCGGCTATCCGCAGAGCGCTGCAGCACCGGTGGGCGCTGGTCCAGAAGCCAACTTTGCCCATTGGTCTAAAGCCTGCACAAGACTGGATTGGATTGTAGCTGCATGCTGCAACGCTAAGTGTCCCCGAGCTTGAGTTCTTGGTGTCACGGCCTGATGACCCAATGGCCCGGAGCCAGCAGGTGCAGAAACCTTCGTCATAACGACCAGGTCCCTTGAGCAGGGATGTCTAATTCAACTGCGTGGCGAGCAAAGTACCATTGTCAACGGTTGCAGTAACAGAACGAAGATTCTATCGAGATCATGCAAATTATCTACGACAACATCGCTGAATGAAGCAAACGTCCGTTCAAGATTGGATCCTTTACGGCTTCATCAGTGGCGCTGCGGCCCATCCCGTCCCGCGGATCCGCTCCTCGCCACCAATATCCGGCAACTTGAGAGCGCGACCGGAACACCGTATCTCCAGCCGCGATGAGTTATTCTCATGCCTCCTGATAATTAGTAGTTCTATTAGAGTGCAAGATTGGCTCTGTGATCGGGGACCGTGCCCTGGACTCTGTTGGTCGGAACGCTGCCGGATGTCCCGTCGTCTCGTTCTGAGTTACAGTAGCTTCCTCATATCGCTGGGACTGATGAGCTGGCAACTCGAGAACAACGAGTCTCCAGTACAGAGTATATCTCGGAGAATAGAGACTCGGTTCACGCAAGTCCCAAGACCTTTAAACCGCAAAACCTGGGCCCTTGGAGATGTCTTTGATATGCAGGTCCCTTATAAGTTCCACGCAGCGGGAAGTTGGTCCGAGGAGGAGTTTCGCCCAAGTTGCAACGTTACACTCTGCCAAAGTTTTGAGCTCTTTGCCTGCTTTATGCCACGCGTAAAGATATGATAATGTATATTTCGTCTTGCCCCGCAGAATGTCGTTTTGGGTTTACGTCCAAGTATGTGACAGCCCCTGCAAGTCGGAGCATCCGAGACATGTCCTACTCATTCGTGAACATGCGAGCAACATACCTTTCTTTGATCGGGGATGTTGCTTGAGAAAGAATAGCAACAGCAACCTACATACAGAACCTTGGCCGCAAAATCGCAAGCTGGTCCGTTCTCATCTGCCGGATGGACCGGGACCTCTAGGTGCTCCCACCAACACGGCGCCCGCGGAGCAACTACTAATATCAGGGGAACGTCTTCGCGGCTCTTCTTTAGTGAGAATTCCAACCCGAACCTTAGTTCAGGTGAGTGAGTTCCGGTCAAGGAAGGTGTTGGTACGCTCAGTGTTAATTGGCGCACTCAGACTAGAAAACCTTCAGTGTAATACCAAACTCTGTGACGACAAAGACCGCGAGCAATGTTGTGAGTAGTAGACCACCTTGCGATGGGTAATACTGCAGTAGGTAGCGAAAAGTTTATGTACAAGATCTTCACTCTTTAGCGGTGTATAGTGGCATAGAGCGCTTAAGAGTATTACCCTACACCTTCTACTGTCCTAGGAGCTGATACTATGCGGTCAGTATTGTTAGATATATCTCAGTGACTCTTAAGAATGGATGAGCTGCTCTAATCGTAAAACATCTTTGACCACCGTTTATCCCTGATACATTTATGTTACACGTATCCGATAAGTGCTTTTGGCATTGTGGTATACTAGGAAAATGGGCAATGCTTCTCGTGATGATGACCTCGAATAAGCAGATCTCTGAGCAGATATCAGCCATTTCGCCACAATGTTGACTCATTCAGCAACGAACTGAGCCCAGACGGGAAAGGACAGATGTCGATAAAAAGTTCAATTATGAAAAAGAGAAGCCAATAGCACCAACACGCACCGTGTTGACCCATGGCATCGAATGTAAAGCTGTAAACAACGAGGCACACAATGCAGCAGATGCACTAAACTACCACCTCTGTACCCCTTTCCCTTTGCCGACGTCCTCAGTTTCCAGCGCTGGAAACTCATCGCGTTGAACGTCCGGCGATGAGTCAAACGTTGACAGACCCTGCTCCTCGATGCTCAGCTTCAGAGCAAATTCCAGGTCATAGTCCCCAGACTCGATATTGTTTAACGACCCCGCCTTGGAAAATCCAGGCGACATATTTCCAGATGGCTTGTTCTTCCTGCCAGACTTGGGGTTGTATGTCAGGGAGGATTCGTGATCGCCGGAGCTCGCTGCGTGGGGTGATGGGGAGTTATCATTGACGCCTTCCATCAGAGAAAGGCGGATCGCCTGTTGAATCTGTTGTTCATAGTCATCCTCGACAGGTACCAACTCAACCTTATCCGTGGAGGCAGACGGGGGAGTTATCATGTCCGAGACACTTGGCTCAGGGGTGACGATATCAACAGTAGTGGTCTCACTGAATGTCGAGGCAGTATCCAGGCTGGCATCGGCAGCGGAGTCGCTTGTCCGACGTTGTTCCTCAAAAAGGAAGGCTTCCTTGGAGACCATCTGCGCATACCGCAATGCCTCTTCTTCAGTCAGGTCGCCGAGCGCGCCAACACCAAAGCGATTGCGCAGGCGGTTCTGCTCTCGGGCCTTTTGCTCGTTCTCCCTCTTGATCTCGGCCTCCTCAGCAGCGATGAAATCAATGACTGCACCGCCTTGACGACGATTGGCCAGACGACCATGAACATCAGAGTGTCTAAGCCGACGCTTGCGTCCTGAAGCGTGACTGGCAGAGCTATACGCCCAGTATCTCAGAAAGGCACCGAATGAAACGACTCCGCGAAGGACGGTTGGATCAGGGTCAAGATAAATAGCACCAACTGCTGAGTAAGTCGACTCGTCAAGAGTTGGGTTCATTGTGACCATGTGTCGAGGCACTCGTCCATTTGACCTTGCGTTGAGAGTTCGAACGGGTTCCAATGTCGATGCCAAGGGGTCCCATGCTTGCACCAGTCCATCACTACCGCCATGGACGACATACATAGCCGAGAGTGCCACGCAGGACACTTCTGGGGAGTCAGTCTGGATTTGTCGCACCGGACTGATACCCGTAGCCTTAGCATCCTCACGAGCGTTCCAGACAAGTACAGCCCCGTCGTCTGTGCCGACAGCAAGCAATCGAGATCTGCGGCCTGGAATCTCTTCCTCAGCCGAGTGAAGAGGATCTTCACTGAGTGTCAGGACTGACGTGCTAGATTGATCCATCGAGGCACTGGTAACCACTGCATGACTTTGACCCTTCAGCCTGAGGGAGCAACTCTCCCACTCATGCAGATGGGACATGACATCCAGTGATGACACTGAAGCAGATGTGACGCGTTGAAATATCTTCCCATCAGGTCCCTGTGATACCTCTGCCGCAGTAGTCCCGAATAGTGACGGCTGGACGCTGACGGAGACATCAGGAGGCATGGGGGCCAACACGACTGATGACGATTGTGTATCTTGAGGAACTAAAGATCGAGTGTATCGCTGGATATGTGCAGGGCGGTTTTCGGCTAGTCCGCAGTCGATGACAAATATGTTTTCACCAGCACCATGGCCGTCGTCGTTGGCGAAATCGACCTCCAGCTTGCGCTGCATATCCCATCCTTCGCAGACCCTTCGGATATGTGCGGGTTTTTGGCGCAAGAACTTTTCAATTTCTCGTGCTTCAGCAGCCAACTGACTTTTACTAAGGCTCATAGAATTGGAAGGCGATCGAGGCGAGTAAGCACCTTTGATGGCGTTCTTGTCTGAATCATCTGGTCGAGCAACGCGTCGAGTGGAGTCCAACAGATGCCAGTAAACCGAACGTCCAGCGAACCAAGCGTTTTTGGTAATATCTTCGCTCTTAGTTGCGTTTTGTGCAGTAGGTGTTTCAGTCAGATAGAATACTTCGCCCAGAGCATTGAGCGCAACTATCCATACCCTGGCTGAAGACTTGCGCTTCTGGCTGTAGTTGTCGTCAACCTTGAGAGAGATAATTGGAACGCCAGGACTAAGCACCCAACGCGCAGTAACTTCTCCAGGTTGGTATCGCTGCGGTCCAGAGTCGGTTCCCAGGGTGTATGAAGTGACGACACCAAGGGTAGAGCCAGTCAGCATCCCAATCATTGACTGCGTATTTATTGGCACATTCGACGATTTGGCCAACCATACACTGCAGATTGATTCGGACATTTCGGGTATCTTAGGGATATCAGGGTAGGTGTCGACGACGCCAGAGTCCGCACCAAGATATCGTCCACGGTTCTCATTGACAGGACGGTAGTAGGGACGACCGCCCGGAAATCCTTCACCTGCAAGAACGCCATATGGCTGGCTTACATCGAGGACATTGGGAGTTGCTGCAGGACCCTCCCCCAGACCAAAGGGAACAAGGTTGGGGAACACCTCATCAAGTTGCATTGAGCTGAAAGGATCAACAAATCCCCATTTCTCAACCCTTCCGTTGGTAGGATCACTTACTGAAGCTACTCCCAGATCGGCAGCTCCGTGGATAGCTTTTGGTGGTTTCTTTCCGTTTGTGAAGACAGCGTGAATATTTGTAACGGCCCATGGTAGCTTGGAGTTGTACGTCAACACAGCGCTGGTTTTCTTCCCGGTACGAACAGATGCGCCAATACCCCCAGAGGCAAAGGATGCGCCTGGTTTGCCACGCGCCAGACTTCTAATCAAGCGGGTGCGCAGAAGGTATTCCTTTCTCCATGACGCCATGGGGGTAAGACGAGTGAAATAACGAGATTCAGACTGTATCAGGTCGTGCGAGCTGTGAGCCCACATGTCCACATTTTTCTTGATCTCGAGAGCTTCATGGCCTGGGAAGAATCGTAGGAAGGCCATGCGCCAAGCATGGGAACTGGTGATGAGGGCATAAAAGCGTTTGGAGACGAGAGCGATTTCGGCGTGCGAGTCAGAGTGAAGATGCGAAAGGATATGTGTCAAGATCTCTGAAGTGAGCTCGAGTTAGGATACTGTAGGAAGTTATCAGGTTCAATAGCATGACGCACCGTTTGGGAAGTCTTCAAGCTGCACACCGTCAGAGGAGGTTTCGGAGCGCTTGATGACCTTGAAGCCCAGTGCCTTCTTTGGAGTAGGTAGGGTCATTGCATTTTCGTACTCGGTGATGCGCTGGCCAGGAGCTGAAGGTCGAAGAGTCGAGCGATGACCCAAACTCAGTCGACGTAGTAGCTCCTCATCGAGTAGGTCGACATCGACGTCATGACCGGAGGCATAGCGGAGTGCCGGTGCAGAGCCCGGTTCAGTGCCACTTGAGTCTCCGGAATAGACTCGGAGAAGGCTGCGCGGGTCATGGTGAAGGGGGCCATGCTGGGAGATTGAGGTTTTATAAGGGTTATCTCGGTGGATCAAATGTTTTGTATTCTCGAGAGGCTCTTGTTGCATATAGCTGACGGCGTGGAACTCGGGGGAGAAGGATGCTGACCGTGCACAAGATATTTGCACAGTCTGGGATGCCGGGGCGAGGGTGTTGAAGCAGTTGGGGAGCTTGTTTATGCGCTGTTAAGGTGTTTCGTCGCGAGGATGAGGTGTTGGTCGAGGTGATGATCGTTCCAAGAGGAAGTTTCTCTTTTTTGCCTCGCGGCACGTCGGGTTTCCGATCTTGAACTTTGCCGATGATAAGCCGGTGCGAGACACTATTTATACACTGGTGAGCCAACAGACGAGCACTACAAGACATCGTGTTCGATGAAGTGCAAGCAAGATGTTGTAAGAACCGGTTACTGAAACGTGTGTATTATCTTTTTAGTAGTATTTTTACCCCTCTCGTTATATCATCTCGCTTGGTGAAAATGTCATTGCCTGCCTGGTGAGCTTGACTTGAATACTGTGAGTCATCAAGGTGTTCGCCACGGAGCCATAACAGGTTCGCCTCCAGCGGCTCAACTCGCTGGTCAGAAATCTCAACACGTACCGGAATCCCTTCAGCAGTGTGTAAGTCAGAATTGCTGTGTTAGTACAATCGTGGGTGAGGCAATGATTCCGTTCTGGGTTGGCTACTAAGGGAAGAGGCAATGTTTACCTACCCTACGGAATTGTGTTTTCATACCTGGTAGCAAGCTTCTGCAATCCTTGAAGCCAAATCAAGATAAGCTCATCCTCAACAGCCCTGGACTATTCTCCTTCGACTTCCTACCAAATCCGGTTTTCTGCAAGCCTTTGATTGGCCTGTCATCATCCATGAAAAAGTGTTTCTAAGCTTTCAGCCACTCAGATCCCCCCACAAAGGAGTGGAGATTGAGCCCGAGACTGCTGCTGATTACTTGTGTTATTACATATGTTTTGACAGGCTACACAGCAAAATTAAACCGCAACTCATGGAGAGGACTTTATTCAAAACAGGGACTGTGCTGGTTGCGTACAAAGAATTAGCCAGGACTCCAGTAATTTATAGGTAGTGTTATGATTGATCCCTGTGGAATGGCGGCAAGCTTGTCGTGAATTGCGTCGAGTTTACAGATAGATATTGGCTTTGCATAATAGTGATCTCGCATAGGAATAGGAATTCTAATTAGTCCTGTTGCATGAACCATAATGCTAATTAGATTGGATGTTTTAGTAACGGAGAGTTTTGGGGTCATCAGCGTGATCAATGTGTAATTACTCGCATGTATGCTACCTTTGGCGATATAATGTCAATTCTCATAGATCACAAATCAGATACTCGTATATCGTGTTTCTCATCCATATTTCCAAATCTTTCACGTAATGCTAGTTATTGTTGTGCCAAGATCAAAAGCCAGAAGCCACTCTGTTTTCTGAGGGGCCCTAATATGGTGAATCATGTCCAATGCCAGTTTCAAAACAGAACCCGCTATGCATAACCCAGTCATTCCCGTTGCCAGACCTGGCCGTTGTAAAATTGCACCGCTGTCTTCCTCTTTCTTCCTCTTTCTTCCTCTTTCTTCCTCTGTCTTCCTCTGTCTTCCTCTGTCTTCCTCTGTCTTCCTCTTTCTTCCTCTTTCTTCCTCTTTCTTCCTCTTTCTTCCTCTTTCTTCCTCTTTCTATCCTCTTTCTATCCTCCTTGGCATTGTTGCTGCTGGTTCCTGTTGCTTTCGCCTCGATGGTGGTTACAGTTGAAGCCCCGAAGGGGTATTTTATTGTTATTGTGCCAATGATGATACCGCTGGGCCCGATCGTGATGGTTTCGCCACCGGCCACTTTTGTTGTGCTCTTGGTACCAGGACCGGCAGTGAAGGCTGATTCATCGATTATCGCGTATGAAGGGTTGACTTTGGTGATGGTCGCTCCACCAACAATTCGGTATTTGGTGCCAGTGAGCTCGGCGTCAGACCCGCCTAGAGTTGTTCCATCAACAACAATACCTTCTGGTCCAACAGTGATAGTATCGTCATCGATTTTTTCCGTTGTCACGGGGGCGCCAGCTCCATATATCAGGGTCGTAGAGTGAAAGACAAACACGGAATTTTTCCAACTGCAGTGACCATCTCACCACCTTCAATGATCACGTCTGTCTGAGGGCCGCCAACTTCATGGTATGTGAGTGTTTCATCATCAACCACCACTCTACCAGGCGCAATGGACACTTGTCGTTCCTCCGTAATAGTATTTGATCCGACGACAGGAACCTTAAGCCTTGTGGTCGTGCCCATAAAAGGAATTTTGAGCCTCGTGCCGCCCACGATAGCTTCCGTGCCCGAAACAGTAACAGATATCTTTCCAATAGTCGCACTTGTAGGGCTGACAACGGAAATCACAGTACCGACGGGCTGCGGTTTCCTGACTGTTGCTCCTTCACCAACCACTTCTGTTGGGCGGATTGTGATTGTTCCAGAATCGACAGTGACTGTTGTTGTTTGATCTGCTCTGAGACTGGAAATGGTCCGGTCATTGACAATGACTTCTTGGCCTCTGGCAGTCACAAGAAACTTCCTAGGAGGTTCAGGTTCGGTGTCAGGATGTGATTGGGGCTGTGGACCCCCTTGTGACTCGGTTTTTGGCTGCGGTCCTGACGTTGGCCTCGGTCCAGATTCTGCCGAAGGTCGCGGCTTCACGTCAGGTTGTGGACTCGACTGAGGACTCGACTTTCCGTGCCCCTCCGAAGAATTTGGGTGATTTGAGCCTGGCGTTTTGGATGGCTGCGGCAGTTGTTTGTTACTCACAGGGAGACCTCCTGCACCGGTCGGTCGGTCGAAGTGCGGCGACTGCTCTGTGGGGAATACCACCGCCGGGTTCTTGTCAGTCGTTATAAATGTCACAGTCATTCTCGAGCTTGACATAGTTAAATCTGGCACTCCAGGAACGGCTGTCGGATTCGACCAACCAGGAAGCTTTTCTGAAGTACAAGATTTCCCCGGTAAGCAAGCTTGAGGGGGCTCCTTAGTCAATTCAGAGCCTGGCAATGGGAACGTTCCAGACTCCTCGGAGCCATGAGATGGAACAATCTTTGAGAATGATGGGCTTGGAGCCTCTGGGTCGCAAATGTTGGGTCTACTGATAGCAGGGTAGGGTGGCGTGTAATCACTGCGATTTTCAGAGGATGTATACACGATGGAATACTCGGTGAAAGGTTCGTTATCCTGCAATGTCGTGCACGGTAACACTGACGTTGGTGCTATCAGCGTCAATGTACCAGACGTCCATGGTCCAGGTGTGTATGTCCCATTTCCTATCGAAGTAACAGAGGGGACCCATCCACAGGGAGACCTGTAAGCAGGGCCGCATGTCTGTGTTTTCAGTTCGGTATTGTTGGGCGCGGCTTGCGTGAAAAAATGTGCAAATCCCTGGTGTGGTCTCCTCTGAGCCGAAGCCTGGATATCGGGTTGATCCGTTACAGAGCTTGAATCTCTATCATGATCTGACGGGTCGCCATTCGCCAGAGCAGCGGATTTAGGAGCAGTCTGGATGAAGTGTGAAGCTGAAGGTTCCGAGAAAGATCGAAGATGAGTTTCTAGAGTAAATCGAGTGCTCTGAGATGAAGTGGCCATACGATCCGATTGTGAAGTTATTGGCACTTTCTGAACAGAATCACTAGAACTTGTCTCTGCTGCTGTTGACAAGTAAACTTTTGAAGAAGTTGATTTGCCAGGAAGAGAGGACAATTCCTCTTCCACTTGTGTAATTGGCGTTGATGCTACCAACGACAAGCGAGTGGTACTGCCGTCTAGGGCAGTCGCGATGGCCGTTTCATTCAGTGGAAAGCGCCGAGGGTTTGGCTGGTTGGGTTCGGATGGGGCTGATAGGCAAGGTAATATTTAGCCACGATTCTTCATCTCATCATCTTTCTCAAGGGAAATACACAATAATCAAAATGATGAAATGATGGGACAATTCACGGGCTTACCTCGAGGTACAGCAACACCAACAGTAGAAGGAACAAGCGTTGCGACTGAGAGCAGTCCAATGGCTTGCGCCCTCATATTGTCGATATAGGACAACACACAGACAGCATACACTGGCTGCTTCGTATTCCACCAACTGTTGCCCTGATCGTTTCGAGCTCCTTTCGTCTGTCATCCAAGCTCACCAAACCAAATCGACTGGGACAGGCCTCTAAACGAGTGATTTGGGCCTGGCCTGAATTGGTCTCACATCGGCTACCTACCTATATGGATGGTTCTTCGCGCAATGACTACAACGGCTTTCGACGTTGTCGACAATAACTTGGGGAGAAAATCAATCACAAGATCGGATGCATGACTGGGGAGGGGCTCAAAGGTCAATGAACCCGGCACCAGCCTCTTAGGTAGTTATCAACAGGCTCTAGTGCATGTTGACAGGGGGTTAACGTCGTCCAAGGCGTAAGGGCAAGCGAACGACATCATGTAAGTTCAGGTCAACTGGGGCTGCTAATTGACTCGACCCTATACCGGCCTCTCAGGGCCTTCCTTTCTTGTATTGTTTCATCTCTGGGTCTGACCTTTGTCCTCGCTCTAGTTGAATAGCTCCGGAGGTCTTTCTTTGGTGGTGGGAGACACAAACAGCCCTGGCCTTCCACACAGCTACACCCACCACAAGCCCAGAATGCATGTGGCTGCTTCCTTCAACCCTATGCGAAAACTCCCTTGTTAATGCGTCCATCGACTCTGTTCGGCCTGGCCCAAAACATGACACTCCAGAACGGTCGACTTTCCTTGGAAAGTCATCACTTATAGAGAGGTTTGATTTCAACTCTTGGATGTACAAAGATCCTAAAAGTAAAAAAATCGGAAGAGCCAGCAATAATTTGCAGAAGTTAAACTCAGAGCGTTACCACCTCACAAGCCCCGACCTTCCGGGAAACAATCGGTGGGAACGGTGGGACAATCAAAGTTACGCAGGTCCAATATGATGCCTCAAGTTACATCCAGCTGAAATTCAAACAAATGATATCCATTCGGCCTTCCACATGGAGCTGAAGAATATGGATCAGAAGCGAAAATCTCGGCATCTGCAATCTTCACATCCGACTGGCAACAACAACTTTCGGGTCCGGGTTTTAAAGGTCTTCAGTCTCAGGTCGAGAATGTAGCTCAACCGACCATTGACCCCCCCTGGTCATCCGACCAGTGCTAAAACCTCAACTGACCCGACTATTGCTGTAGGCTCTATACTTGATTTAATTGGTAGAATAAAATTTAGGCCTTTCCT